>PIJE02000049.1:494121-604121 GCA_002895965.2 Coryphaenoides rupestris
AATGTACTCTTTGTAAGTCGCTTTGGATAAAAGCGTCTGCCAAATGCCCTAAATGTAAATGTAAATGTAAATGATCCCTGCCCCTATGCTGACATTCTCTGAATGTCAGCTATGCTGAGTTTTTTGCTTTGAATTTCTATTCTATTACTATTTCTATTTTGTATTATTTTATAACTGCTGTCGGCTGTCGGGCGTTTTGCACATAAGATTTTCACTTACTGCTTAAGTGAAGTGACAATAAAAAATACTTGTACTTGTACTTGTACATATGATAGATAACACCCGAAGACTTTATTTTATACTATATCTAGAGTATAACCGTGTACCATATCACTTTTACAGCATTAGCGCAGCAATTTAAATATAATTTTGTGTAATGGAAATCTCTGTCACCATTGCATTTCCCCTGGGCCTTTGTGGAGTAAACAGAATCTCAGGAGAGCAACATGAGAGCACTGCCATTCATTAGGTGAAAATGAGGGGTGCTTTACACAGACTGCAGAGCTTCATAAGATCTGCTGCGCAGTACTGTTCAGCAGGCTGTTTGTCACGGCCGCCATCTCAGAACTAACCCCTTACCTTAGTCCCTGCCTACGTTCACAGAATGTTTCCTTGTTTGCCATGGAAACCTGGAGGATTACGTGAACGGACTCGAACCAGCAGCTCGGCGTCTCTCTCAAGACCTCAGCCTATAGCTCTAATCTCAGGTAGACACCTGGGCTTTGTAAGCTTGCTGTTGTAATTCACTGTGAAATCCAGGTCTGGCAAAAAGACAACAACCCCATGTCAGGAGGAGTTCACACGGCCACCCGCCTTCTAAGTGCCAATGGAGTGGACCCAAGGTTATAAATCTTACCAGTGAAACACAAAACAGACTTGGTGTGCTCGCATAAGGGTTCTGCTTCTGCTCACTGATGTCAATGGAGTCATCTGTGGATCTGCTGCTGTACTCTGCTGGGGGTTTTCCCCTATTATTATTATTATCCCATATTATTGCTTGAGTAAAATCATCTATAAAAGCATTTGTGTTTGGTTTCTTTCATGTACATTGCGGTTTCTTAACAATTTCCAGCAACAATACAAACAAACCTTTAGAAAGCATTCCCTTTTTTTCATGGGATTTTGGGATATCCGTGACTTTTCAGTTTTTCTGAGGTTTACAAAGGCCCTCTTGTATGCATTTTGTCTTGTGCACAGGAAACCCTCCATTTGGTGGCGATAATAATCAACAGGGGACAGGCGGAAAGAAGATGGTTAACAGCTCAATAAAGTGTTTCAGAGCAGTAACGACTCAACATGTAAAATAAATATATATATATTTCTTTTTATATATTTTATTATATATATTATATATTATGGTTTTTTTATATGTTTTCATATATATATATACAGTATATATATATATATATATATGTAGTATACTGTATATATACTGTATATATACTGTATGTATGGTAAATCAGCACACAAGAGAGCCACAATAATGCCGTAATTTGCGCAGAATGTAGACCTGACAGAAGACACACTATGCTCTTTGGGGAGGACAAAGAGTCTAACCGCAGCAAATCATTGAAGATTCCACCAAAGTGAAAAGCAGGTGAACAGGGAACGTTTGGTTTTATGGATGTGGCAAAGCTTGCAGAGACTTAAGCCAAGGGACAGTTCCAATGCTGCATGAGATTATGCAGGCGTCTCAGCTAAGAGGAGGGCGTTTTCTAAAACCAAGTGGTTCAGTATTCAACAACCATCACCTTGTAGGGGGGGGGAATCACTCTCATTACCCTTTGAGTGGAACCACATGCTGGGGCCAGCAGTACCATTCCGTCTTAGTTCCAAGCAACACCAATCTCAGTGATCATTAATATGATCACTTTAAATGTACATTGATAACATTGATAATATTTACATTACTCAACTACTTCTGGATACATATGCCATATTCCCTATATATATGTGTGTATATATGTATATTTTCAATGCATATATATATTAAATAATTTTCCCTTCTTGCTATTTTGTCTTTTTTGCAGACTTTTCTGCCTACTTTATTTGTGTACTGTCACCTGCCATGTCACAAGAATGTCAGAATGGTCCTGTGTCATGTACATGTGACAGTAAAACACTTTGACTTTGACTTTGTGTGGTCTTAAAACAGAGGAACTGAAAGGATGGTTGCATTTCCACAATAAGGGCATGTTCATCTTCAATATGGCCTGTGGGTGTAACGGATTACCCTCTTCCATATGTAAAATACATATCTCATGCACATACATGTGTGAAGTAAATGCTGCTATCATAGGACACTAAAAGCTAACCAAAGGTATTATGAAATATAAAATAAGAAAATGAAGCATAGAATATCAACTGGCACCAGTTGATCATTCAATAGTATTGAATCCAATTGACAAGCCCTTTGTCTGCATTCAAAGCATCCCCATCAAAGGCTTCAGACTTAGTGTCCAGATGTTCTACAGAATAGTGTTTCACATGGAGCACACTTACACCTGAAATTAACATCTGCCTCCCCCAGTGACTGGCCTCCACAAGTGACTGAAACAAAAACTGACACATGTACATTTAGGGTTACACCATCTGTTGTGATTGTAACAGTACAGTCCCTTGGCGTGGCTTGGAACTAGGGTGTAATGGTACTGCTGGCCCCAGCATGTGGTTCCACTCAAAGGGTGATGAGAGTGATTCCCCCCCGTACAATGTGATTTTTTTTTTCAGTGCACTAAGCTCATCCTCAAGCTCAGGAGTCTGGTGTTAAACTCCTCCCTTTGCAACTGGATCTTGGACTTCCTGACGGGCAGACCCCAGGTGGTGAGAATGGGCAGTCTCACCTCCTCTGTACTGACCCTGAGCACTGGAACCCGTCAGGGCTGCGTACTCAGTCCACTTCTGTATGCCCTGTACACACATGACTCTGTAGCCACACAAGGCTCCAACACCATCCTTAAGTTTGTGGATGACACCACCATCCTGGGTCTCATCACAACAATGATGAGACCGCCTACAGGTCAGTGACTTGGCAACATGGTACCATGGTAACAACCTCTCTCTCAACGTTGGCAAGACTAAGGAGATGATCGTGGACTTCAGGAAGCAACGCGGGCAGTTCATGGCACCTTACACATCAACGGAGCTGAAGTGGAGAAAGTCTCCTGCTTCAAGTTCCTCACCTGGTCCAGGCAAGCGGACTCGGCTGTAAAAACTGCCCAAATGTGCCTTTACTTTCTGAGGAGACTCAAGAAGTTTGGCATGTCTGCAAAAACACTCACTAACTTTTACAGGTGCACCATCGAGAGCATCCTCTCTGGCTGCATTACTGCCTGGCTCGACAGCTGCTCCACTGCTGATCGCAAGGCCCTCCAGACGGTGGTGAAGACAGGGACTACAGCCACCCAGGCCATGGACTGTTCATGCTGCTGCCGTAGACGCTACCGGAACATCCAGGCACGGACTACCAAGCCATTCGTCTTCTCAAACAGCAACACCAATCTCATTGATCATATTGATCACTTTAAATGTACATTGATAACATTGATAATATTTACATTACTCAACTACTTCTGGATACATATGCCATATTCCCTATATATATGTGTGTATATATGTATATTTTCAATGCATATATATATTAAATAATTTTCACTTCTTGCTATTTTGTCTTTTTTGCAGACTTTTCTGCCTACTTTATTTGTGTACTGTCACCTGCCATGTCACAAGAATGTCAGAATGGCCCTGTGTCATGTACATGTGACAGTAAAACACTTTGACTTTGACTTTGTGTGGTCTTAAAACAGAGGAACTGAAAGGATGGTTGCATTTCCACAATAAGGGCATGTTCATCTTCAATATGACCTGTGGGTGTAACGGATTACCCTCTTCCATATGTAAAATACATGTCTCATGCACATACATGTGTGAAGTAAATGCTGCTATCACAGGACACTAAAAGCTAACCAAAGGTATTATGAAATATAAAATAAGAAAATGAAGCATAGAAAATCAACTGGCACCAGTTGATCATTTAATAGTATTGAATCCAATTGACAAGCCCTTTGTCTGCATTCAAAGCATCCCGATCAAAGGCTTCAGACTTAGTGTCCAGATGTTCTACAGAATAGTGTTTCACATGGAGCACACTTACACCTGAAATTAACATCTGCCTCCCCCAGTGACTGGCCTCCACAAGTGACTGAAACAAAAACTGACACATGTACATTTAGGGTTACACCATCTGTTGTGATTGTAACAGTACAGTCCCTTGGCGTGGCTTGGAACTAAGACGGAATGGTACTGCTGGCCCCAGCATGTGGTTCCACTCAAAGGGTAATGAGAGTGATTCCCCCCCCCTACAAGGTGATGGTTGTTGAATACTGAACCACTTGGTTTTAGAAAACGCCCTCCTCTTAGCTGAGACGCCTGCATAATCTCATGCAGCATTGGAACTGTCCCTTGGCTTAAGTCTCTGCAAGCTTTGCCACATCCATAAAACCAAACGTTCCCTGTTCACCTGCTTTTCACTTTGGTGGAATCTTCAATGATTTGCTGCGGTTAGACTCTTTGTCCTCCCCAAAGAGCATAGTGTGTCTTCTGTCAGGTCTACATTCTGCGCAAATTACGGCATTATTGTGGCTCTCTTGTGTGCTGATTTACCATACATACAGTATATATACAGTATATATACAGTATACTACATATATATATATATATATATACTGTATATATATATATGAAACATATAAAAAAACCATAATATATAATATATATAATAAAATATATAAAAAGAAATATATATATATTTATTTTACATGTTGAGTCGTTACTGCTCTGAAACACTTTATTGAGCTGTTAACCATCTTCTTTCCGCCTGTCCCCTGTTGATTATTATCGCCACCAAATGGAGGGTTTCCTGTGCACAAGACAAAATGCATACAAGAGGGCCTTTGTAAACCTCACAAAAACTGAAAAGTCACGGATATCCCAAAATCCCATGAAAAAAAGGGAATGCTTTCTAAAGGTTTGTTTGTATTGTTGCTGGAAATTGTTAAGAAACCGCAATGTACATGAAAGAAACCAAACACAAATGCTTTTATAGATGATTTTACTCAAGCAATAATATGGGATAATAATAATAATAGGGGAAAACCCCCAGCAGAGTACAGCAGCAGATCCACAGATGACTCCATTGACATCAGTGAGCAGAAGCAGAACCCTTATGCGAGCACACCAAGTCTGTTTTGTGTTTCACTGGTAAGATTTATAACCTTGGGTCCACTCCATTGGCACTTAGAAGGCGGGTGGCCGTGTGAACTCCTCCTGACATGGGGTTGTTGTCTTTTTGCCAGACCTGGATTTCACAGTGAATTACAACAGCAAGCTTACAAAGCCCAGGTGTCTACCTGAGATTAGAGCTATAGGCTGAGGTCTTGAGAGAGACGCCGAGCTGCTGGTTCGAGTCCGTTCACGTAATCCTTCCAGGTTTCCATGGCAAACAAGGAAACATTCTGTGAACGTAGGCAGGGACTAAGGTAAGGGGTTAGTTCTGAGATGGCGGCCGTGACAAACAGCCTGCTGAACAGTACTGCGCAGCAGATCTTATGAAGCTCTGCAGTCTGTGTAAAGCACCCCTCATTTTCACCTAATGAATGGCAGTGCTCTCATGTTGCTCTCCTGAGATTCTGTTTTACTCCACAAAGGCCAGGGAAAATGCAATGGTGACAGAGATTTCCCATTACACAAAATTATATTTAAATTGCTGCGCTAATGCTGTAAAAGTGATATGGTACACGGTTATACTCTAGATATAGTATAAAATAAAGTCTTCGGGTGTTATCTATCATATGTACAAGTACAAGTACAAGTATTTTTTATTGTCACTTCACTAAGCAGTAAGCGAAAATCTTATGTGCAAAACGCCCGACAGCGACAGCAGTTATAAAAGAATACAAAATAGAAATAGTAATAGAATAGAAATTCAAAGCAAAAAACTATATAATATATTTTTTTAAAACCCCAGAAAAAACTATAAAATAAAATAAGATATACAGTATACAAAAAATATCAAGGGAGCAATACACATATAAACTCAATTAATAAAATATAATTCGTCTTATATTTGATACTGACATTCAGCACGTACGATGTCAGCATTAACATTATATGCCTTATGAAGTGTCGATAGGATTCAGTCTCGAGAGTGTCGCCTCGACCTCTACCTCCTCACCGCACAATAGGCACGGATCATTACATCATTACTCTTGGCATCTGCAGACGCGGCCACCAAATTCCGTCCTGGGCCTCTCCCGCTCTCGATTGTGGCAACCTCAGGTGAACAAAGATCCGATGCGATACTTTACTTCCTACGGCTTTTGATCGCATAGCCTAATACCTCACTCCCAACAGTGGTGACGCATATGTTAGCGCTGCTCGGGCCTTGCTCCATACGTTCTGACTCTGCTGTCGCGGTACCACCAGTCCGCTTCGCAGCGTTGTTTGTGGTGGCGGTCTTGTGAGTATTTGCCCCAATCAAATCCTATCATTTGTGCTTTTGTGACTTGGGAGAAGGCCTGCGTTCGCGGAGTGAGGTCTGCCCCTCAGGGTTAATCCTTGGGGTCCACGTTACTACGGTGAGTATGGTGCGGATGATCTGCTACCTCTGCTACACCCTCAGCTTTCATACTTCGTGAGGTACTCGGATCGATCATTGATGGGCGGTCTGTTGCAGTGCCAGGTGATCTTCATACCTTTACGACCACATACCATAAGTCGCGGAGCTGGTCCGTGATTCGGACAATTACCTAAAGTCAAGCACGTTCTCAGCAGTGTATTCAATAGTGTAACTACCCCGGTGTGTGGAACCCCCGAATTGTCCTCTTTCCCGGTTCTGGTTCGTGATCTTCATGGACAGAATCTCAAGTGCAGCCGAGGAGATGGAGAGTGTTCCGTGTTTGGGACGACCTCGAGGATTGCATCTCTGCTCTTTGCAGATGATGGGTTCTGTTTGCTTAGCATCAGACCGTGACCGGTCCAGATGCACTGGGGCGGTTTGCAGTCGATTGTGAAGCCGTCGGAATGAGCATTCAGCACCTCCAGTTCTGAGCCATGGTTCTCTGCCGGAAAACGGATGGAGTGTTCCCTCCGGGTTCGGAGTGGAGTGCTGGTTGTTATTGTCTTTAATAATCGTTTGGCCTTGCCACGCACCGCCGGGTGTATATAGTACCAGGAGGAGGGAAGCTCCCACCTCCAACATGTACTGGGCCATCCAGCCACCACCCTCTTAGTGGCTCTACGCATCGAGTGCGGTGCAGTCCCGGACCATGATGCTGTTGTATGCATCCAGTGAGAACTACTCTGATGGTACTGGCAGTTAGAATTTGTTCTGAGGATGCTGCGGGCACATGTTGAATTTCCTCAGTCGCCTGGAGGAAATACAGGCTTGTTGCGCCTTTTTCACCACGGTGTGTGGGTGGCGTGGTCCATGTGAGAGTCCTCGGAGATTGTCACGCCGAGGAAACTGAAACTGCTGACCCTCTCTACTGCAAACACCGTCTATGGAGGATGGGGGCGCGTGCTTCCTCTCCGCTTCCTGTAGTCACGATCACCTCCTTATTCTTCTTGAGGTTGAGGGCGAGGTTGTTCTCTGCCACCACTGTGCAAAGTGATCCAACCTCCTGCCCTGTAGGTCTGTCTCGTTGTCCGTCGCGATCAGACCCAAACACTTGTCTTGTCGTCAGCAAAACTTGTCGATTGACGAGCGTTGGAGGCCGTGTGTCATAGGCTCAGTCGTGGTTGTTTACAGGGACGGTACAGAGGACTGGTTACGCAACACGCCCTGCTGGGTCCAGGTGTAGGGTCCAGTGAGCTGAGGTGTGCTGCCCATTCCTCACCACGCTGGCGGCTGCCCCGTCAAAGGAAGTCCAGTATCCAGCTGCACGATGTCGGGTGCGAGGCCTAGACCCCTGAGCTTGTGTCGAGCTTGCAGAACTATCGTGTTGAACGCTGAGCTTAAGTCCGACAAACAGCATTCGCACCACAAACAGTTCTTCCCCTTCAGTGAGAAAGGGCCATGGCAATTGCTGTCATCGCGTGATCTGTTTTAACGTTACGCAAATTGCCATGGGTCCAGCGTGGCAGCAAACAGGGTGAGTCGAGTTCAATATATACACAAGCATACTTGCGCCCACTCAAGGGACTTCCAACAATTTTAGCCTAATTCTCCACGTGCAAATTGTCTAACAAAAAAAACCCAACAAATGAAAAACGGCTCTTATAATCATAATTCTAGGATCAAAATTGTAATTTCCTGGAATGCAGATGAAGATTTGTCCTCCCCAGATGTGTGACTCCATGGCTACGCCTTTGCCTTTAAGAAAAGAAGGTTAACAAAGATCAGATAATGATATGATGATGATCAGTCCCTCGGACGAACAGGGCTATTCAGCCGCCATTGTTAAAAGGTTTTACTTCCTAGTCCGCCCCAAAACTCTTCCTTTGCCAGAATTTATGCAAACTCCACAAACTTCCTGTCGGAGGAAAAAAAAAATTCCTCATGAAGAATTCCATTAGAAACTTAAAATAGATAGAGAAGGGGAAGGAAAGCTTCTAAAGGCTCCTACATGAAAATCAGTAGAACAAACAAGGGACATTTACATACCCAATTTGATTAAGGTGCGGATAGGTCCCTCATGAGAACATTTGTTTTGAGATGCATTTATTGGTGGGAAACAAACAAGTATGGTATCCAGGGACATCCACCAAGACACAGCAATGCACTATTGCTGCTTCAATGCAGAGACAACACCAAACAATGTCCTGCAGTATCATATATGTACAGTATGGTTTCCCATATTGTACAATTGAAAATTATCATTATTGTTACTGTTATATATATATGGACTATATATGTGCATGGTTGCCCTTACTTGAGATTTACTAGTTGTATTCCTTGTTATCAATTCCTGTAATACATGCTTCTGACAGTTTCTTTTATCATTACATATTAGAACAGCAGCATTCCTGAGTTGATTATGGGGAAGTGCCAATTAAAAGAAACGCGTGACAAATGAGCAGAACTCAGTCACCCGCCACCATCTGCAGCTTGAAGCATTCATTAGATCTTTCTTGAAAGTAGAGTAATGCCATTTCAACAGCAGACAGGAACACGTCTCAGAGTTGGAAGTCTGTGGACCTTTAAACTGACAGGCATAATAATTGCTAATTCTGAGGGGCAAACTCCAGATCAGAAAAATGAAGCAATCTGAATTGCTTCTAACCGCATTCTTTTTAATGGCCTGTAGGGGCGATCCCCACTGGTTGAAAAGAAGTCAGATTGTATGGGTACTCGTGGTAGAGAAAAATGACAACTGATATCACTCAGTAACATTTTCCTAATTGTGTTAAATTGCTATATTTACAGTCTTCTTCAATACAGCATTTGATGTTCAGTTGGTTAAATGTATTCGTATTTAGAGTTAAAATAAACAAAACTGTGGCTAGCGAACCTGTCAATCAAATAATGGCATATCCATGCATAATCCGGCAGCATTTAGATATTTTTCTGTTGCTAGCAGACCAAAAGGAGGTTCTTCACATAACACAAAGTCATGAAGAGCAATGGAATGGTTTCCTCTGATGGGGTGACCTACTGCAACTGTTTCTAACCAGCAGCTCTCTGTGTTCAGCACCATCCTTATTGACAAATAAGCACTGTTTGGTGTGTTGCAGCTCCTTCTTTCTTTCTTTTTCTTCTTTCTTTTTTTTACTGTTACACGACCTGCTGAGTGTGAATTCACATTCATATGTCTTCTGAGGCTTCATAAATATTTGTATTTTTATTTGTTTTCTTGTTTTTCCACATGATTTTCAGGAATTAGAAACAGAATATAAAAAAAACTTAACAACACTAAAAACCACTTCACAGTCGACCGATGGTGATTAGTGTTATATAATTCTATTTAAAAAATACATATTAATACAATTAATCATATAAATATATTTTCTAATACATGATACTATATGTCCTTCATCAGGTGTCATTGTGAATTTGAAAGTGAAGACAGCAGTCAAAGTGCACTGATGGTGTGTGTGTGTTGTGTGTGTGTGGCAATGTGTGTGCGTGTGTGGACTAATGCACCAGACTTGAGAGGTCCCGAGGAACACAGAGCAGCAATAGAAGGCGGTAAGGCTTAATAGTGGCATGGCAGTAAATGGCTTCTGCGCTGCCTGCCTAATGTGTGCAGATTTTGCATGGGCCAGTATTGTGTATTTTGTTCCCCTGTATGGCTTCACACACAAGCACAGTTCATAGCTCATCCCCACCCAGCAGGGTGTGTTAGAGCCAAGCCAATGCCAAGCTGGAGACGACCTGCATGTAAGATTACAGCCATAGACAGAGAGAGAGGAAGGTCAGAGACATAGGATCAGAGTCAAAAGATGGCGTGAAGACATGGATAGAGAGAGCAAGAGAGAGAGTGGGTGAGAGACATGAGAGTGCCAGAGAGAGCGCGTGTGAGTGAGCCAGAGAGAGAGAGAGAGAGATCGCGAGAAGAGAGAGAGAGACAGGTAGAAGAGAGAGAAGAGATAGGAGTGGGTAACAGCTGATACACTGGTAGTATCTGGCTAAGCCGCATCCAGTGTAAGCTTGTTCCAGCTTGGCATAACTAACATACAATCGTAGCTGGCCAACCACCTGATGCCCAGATGGACCACTGTTGAACACGACTGGATGTTCTTGACTGATTGTTTTTCCTCCCTCTGGCGTTTTTTTTTGTTTTTGTTTTAAATGTTCTCTTGGATTGCTTGCAACCAAACTCCAACGCACTTACTTTGTTCAACAAGTATTTGACTCTCTGGATGTATCTTTGTTAAGCAATGTTTTTTCCACAGACTTCCAAAGATTCCTCGTCACACGCCTCTCTTGCTACTTGAACTTAAAGAAAGGTAATTTTAGCACCGTCACTTCCCCTTCCCCTCTGTAAAATACTCATTCTTCATAATGGGATGTATAGCGACGCACCTTCGACTCTGCGATCCCACCGTTCGCCTACGGGGTGCCCCTGATGTGACCATGGACCACGGCTAGCAATGTGAGCGCCGCGGCGTCGTACTTGTTCAGCAGCAACCACAGCGCCGCGTGCGGAACAGCAAACAGGGGCCCCCATACCACACAGGCCGCCGGCCCCTGGAGCCTCGCCATCCTGAGTGGTCATCATACTCACCATCGTGGTGGGCAACCTGCTGGTCATCATTGCCATCGCGCGCACCTCGCAGTTGCAGACCCATGACCCAACATCTTCATCATGTCCCTGCCTCGCGCCGACCTCATCCATGGGCGTGGTGTGGTGCCTCTGGGTGCCACCATCTGGTGACGTGGCGAACTGGCACTCAGCAACACCTTCTGTGAAGTTGGACGTCCTTGGACGTGCTAACCCGTGTGGGCCCGTCGTGTGAATGCTTTTCGTGTCCCAGCAATGACCCAGCATCAACAGCTATGCGTGATATTGCCGGATGGACCGCTTAGCATCGCCATCACCCGGCCGCCGTGAGCACAAGTGTGGCCTGGTACATGACAAGTGCGGCGGGCCGGTGACCTGACTCTTCGCCTGTTACTGCTTGTGTCGGCCGTCTCATTTCTCGTTCGTGGGCCATCTAGAACCCGGATACGCGGCGGCAGGACGACCCGACGCGTCGGGCGTTGCACTGACAAGCCCTGCCTGACAAAGCGACTTGATCCAACCGCACCTTCGCCTTCATCGTTTCCTCTGTTTGATGGGTTGCCCCGCTTTTCTTACCGTGCCTGTGCGGCTCATCTTATGTATCTGTGCGTCTACGCCAATGTGTTCTGATCGCACGCGCAGGTGCGGGCCATCTGACAATTCCACCGTGCGCGCTTTCCAGAGCGGTCTGCCCTTCCTCTATCCGCCGGGCCTAGCCACTCGGCGGCACCTGCCGGCCGGCATCTCGCATTGGCCCCTGCAACTGCTCTAGCACGGCTGCTCCCGGATGAAGAGCGTCCTCTCTGCTGTTTGAAACTGAGCACCGTCAGGGCTGCGTACTCAGTCCACTTCTGTATGCCCTGTACACACATGACTCTGTAGCCACACAAGGCTCCAACACCATCCTTAAGTTTGTGGATGACACCACCATCCTGGGTCTCATCACAACAATGATGAGACCGCCTACAGGTCAGTGACTTGGCAACATGGTACCATGGTAACAACCTCTCTCTCAACGTTGGCAAGACTAAGGAGATGATCGTGGACTTCAGGAAGCAACGCGGGCAGTTCATGGCACCTTACACATCAACGGAGCTGAAGTGGAGAAAGTCTCCTGCTTCAAGTTCCTCACCTGGTCCAGGCAAGCGGACTCGGCTGTAAAAACTGCCCAAATGTGCCTTTACTTTCTGAGGAGACTCAAGAAGTTTGGCATGTCTGCAAAAACACTCACTAACTTTTACAGGTGCACCATCGAGAGCATCCTCTCTGACTGCATTACTGCCTGGCTCGACAGCTGCTCCACTGCTGATCGCAAGGCCCTCCAGACGGTGGTGAAGACAGGGACTACAGCCACCCAGGCCATGGACTGTTCATGCTGCTGCCGTAGACGCTACCGGAACATCCAGGCACGGACTACCAAGCCATTCGTCTTCTCAAACAGCAACACCAATCTCATTGATCATATTGATCACTTTAAATGTACATTGATAACATTGATAATATTTACATTACTCAACTACTTCTGGATACATATGCCATATTCCCTATATATATGTGTGTATATATGTATATTTTCAATGCATATATATATTAAATAATTTTCACTTCTTGCTATTTTGTCTTTTTTGCAGACTTTTCTGCCTACTTTATTTGTGTACTGTCACCTGCCATGTCACAAGAATGTCAGAATGGCCCTGTGTCATGTACATGTGACAGTAAAACACTTTGACTTTGACTTTGTGTGGTCTTAAAACAGAGGAACTGAAAGGATGGTTGCATTTCCACAATAAGGGCATGTTCATCTTCAATATGACCTGTGGGTGTAGCGGATTACCCTCTTCCATATGTAAAATACATATCTCATGCACATACATGTGTGAAGTAAATGCTGCTATCACAGGACACTAAAAGCTAACCAAAGGTATTATGAAATATAAAATAAGAAAATGAAGCATAGAAAATCAACTGGCACCAGTTGATCATTCAATAGTATTGAATCCAATTGACAAGCCCTTTGTCTGCATTCAAAGCATCCCCATCAAAGGCTTCAGACTTAGTGTCCAGATGTTCTACAGAATAGTGTTTCACATGGAGCACACTTACACCTGAAATTAACATCTGCCTCCCCCAGTGGACTGGCCTCCACAAGTGACTGAAACAAAAAACTGACACATGTACATTTAGGGTTACACCATCTGTTGTGATTGTAACAGTACAGTCCCTTGGCGTGGCTTGGAACTAAGACGGAATGGTACTGCTGGCCCCAGCATGTGGTTCCACTCAAAGGGTAATGAGAGTGATTCCCCCCCCCTACAAGGTGATGGTTGTTGAATACTGAACCACTTGGTGTTAGAAAACGCCCTCCTCTTAGCTGAGACGCCTGCATAATCTCATGCAGCATTGGAACTGTCCCTTGGCTTAAGTCTCTGCAAGCTTTGGCCACATCCATAAAACCAAACGTTCCCTGTTCACCTGCTTTTTCACTTTGGTGGAATCTTCAATGATTTGCTGCGGTTAGACTCTTTGTCCTCCCCAAAGAGCATAGTGTGTCTTCTGTCAGGTCTACATTCTGCGCAAATTACGGCATTATTGTGGCTCTCTTGTGTGCTGATTTACCATACATACAGTATATATACAGTATATATACAGTATACTACATATATATATATATATATACTGTATATATATATATGAAAACATATAAAAAAACCATAATATATAATATATATAATAAATATATAAAAAGAAATATATATATATTTATTTTACATGTTGAGTCGTTACTGCTCCTGAAACACTTTATTGAGCTGTTAACCATCTTCTTTCCGCCTGTCCCCTGTTGATTATTATCGCCACCAAATGGAGGGTTTCCTGTGCACAAGACAAAATGCATACAAGAGGGCCTTTGTAAACCTCACAAAAACTGAAAAGTCACGGATATCCCAAAATCCATGAAAAAAAGGGAATGCTTTCTAAAGGTTTGTTTGTATTGTTGCTGGAAATGTTAGAAACCGCAATGTACATGAAAGAAACCAAAACACAATGGCTTTTATAGATGATTTTACTCAAGCAATAATATGGGATAATAATAATAATAGGGGAAAACCCCCAGCAGAGTACAGCAGCAGATCCACAGATGACTCCATTGACATCAGTGAGCAGAAGCAGAACCCCTTATGCGAGCACACCAAGTCTGTTTTGTGTTTCACTGGTAAGATTTATAACCTTGGGTCCACTCCATTGGCACTTAGAAGGCGGGTGCCGTGTGAACTCCTCCTGACATGGGGGTTGTTGTCTTTTTGCCAGACCTGGATTTCACAGTGAATTACAACAGCAAGCTTACAAAAGCCCAGGTGTCTACCTGAGATTAGAGCTATAGGCTGAGGTCTTGAGAGAGACGCCGAGCTTGCTGAGTTCGAGTCCGTTCACGTAATCCTCCAGGTTTCCATGGCAAACAAGGAAACATTCTGTGAAGCGTAGGCAGGGACTAAGGTAAGGGTTAGTTCTGAGATGGCCGGGCCGTGACAAACAGCCTGCTGAACAGTACTGCGCAGGCAGATCTTATGAAGCTCTGCAGTCCTGTGTAAAGCACCCCTTCATTTTCACCTAATGAATGGCAGTGCTCTCATGTTTGCTCTCCTGAGATTCTGTTTACTCCACAAAGGCCCAGGGGAAATGCAATGGTGACAGAGATTTCCATTACACAAAATTATATTTAAATTGCTGCGCTAATGCTGTAAAAGTGATATGGTACACGGTTATACTCTAGATATAGTATAAAATAAAGTCTTCGGGTGTTATCTATCATATGTAAGTACAAGTATTTTTTATTGTCACTTCACTTAAGCAGTAAGTGAAAATCTTATGTGCAAAACGCCCGACAGCTGACAGCAGTTATAAAAGAATACAAAATAGAAATAGTAATAGAATAGAAATTCAAAGCAAAAAACTATATACATTTTTTTTTTAAAAACCCCAGAAAAAACTATAAAATAAAATAAGATATACAGTATACAAAAAATATCAAGGGGAGCAATACACATATAAATCAATGTAATAAAATATACATTGTTATATGCTGACATTCAGAGAATGTCAGCATATAACAATGTATATTTTGGAACGTAGATGGACCTGTAAATCGAAAGCTTCGCCTTCCGGCTCAGCTCCCTCTTCACCACAACGGACCGGCATCACTGCAGACGCTGCACCAATCCGTCTGGCCATCTCCCGCTCCATTTTGCCCTCACTCGTGAACAAGACCCCGAGATACTTGAACTCCTTCGCTTGAGGCAGCAACTCACTCCCAACCCGGCTCCAGCTTCAGGGAACACTCAGACTTGGAGGTGCTGACTCTCATCCCGACCGCTTCACACTCGGCTGCAAACCGCCCCAGTGCATGCTGGAGGTCACGGTCTGATGTAGCCAACAGAACCACATCATCTGCAAAGAGCAGAGATGCAATTCTGAGGTCCCCAAACCGGACCAGCTCTTTACCCTCGGGTTTGCTGGGAGTCCAGTCTACATGTGCTTTGTGGACTTGGAGAAGGCCTATGACCGTGTCCCCCGGGGAATCCTGTGGGGGGTACTACGGGAGTATGGGGTACCGGGGCCGTTGGTACGTGCCATTCGGTCCCTGTACGAACAAAGTGCGAGCTGTGTCCGTATTCTCGGCACAAAGTCAAGCACGTTCTCAGTGGGTGTTGGACTCCCCCGAGATTGTCCCTTGTCACCGGTTCTGTTCGTGATCTTCATGGACAGAATCTCAAGGTGCAGCCGAGGAGAGGAGAGTGTCCGGTTTGGGGACCTCAGAATTGCATCTCTGCTCTTTGCAGATGATGTGGTTCTGTTGGCTACATCAGACCGTGACCTCCAGCATGCACTGGGGCGGTTTGCAGCCGAGTGTGAAGCGGTCGGAATGAGAGTCAGCACCTCCAAGTCTGAGGCCATGGTTCTCTGCCGGAAAACGGCGGAGTGTTCCCTCCGGGTTGGGAGTGAGTTGCTGGGGTGGTTATTGTCTTTAATAATCCGTTTCGCCTTGGCCACGCACCGCCTGGTGTATATATCCAGGAGGGAGGGAAGCTCACCTCCAACGATGTACTGGGCCGTCCGCACCACCCTCTGTAGTGTTCTACGCTCCAGTGCGGTGCAGTTCCCGTACCAGACGGTGATGCATCCAGTGAGAACACTCTCGATGGTACTGGAGTAGAATGTTCTGAGGATGCGGGGGCACATGTTGAATTTCCTCAGTCGCCTGAGGAAATACAGGCGTTGTTGGGCCTTTTTCACCACGTGTGTGGTGTGCGTGGTCCATGTGAGGTCCTCGGAGATGTGCACGCCGAGGAACTTGAAACTGCTGACCCTCTCTACTGCAACACCGTCTATGGAGATGGGGGCGTGCTCTCCTCTCCGCTTCCTGTAGTCCACGATCAGCTCCTTGGTCTTCTTGACGTTGAGGGCGAGGTTGTTCTCTTGGCACCACTGTGCCAGTGATCCAACCTCCTCCCTGTAGGCTGTCTCGTCGTCGTCGGCGATCAGACCCAACACTGTCGTGTCGTCAGCAAACTTGATGACGACGTTGGAGCTGTTCATAGCCATGCAGTCGTGGGTGTACAGGGAGTAGAGGAGAGGGCTCAACACGCATCCCTGCGGGGCTCCCGTGTTGAGGGTCAGTGGCTCTGAGGTGGTGCTGCCCATCCTCACCACCTGGCGGCGGCCCGACAGGAAGTCCAGTATCCAGCTGCACATGGTCGGGTGCAGGCCTAGACCCCTGAGCTTGGTGTCGAGCTTGGCAGGAACTATTGTGTTGAACGCTGAGCTGAAGTCCACAAACAGCATTCGCACACAACAGTTCTTCCCCTCCAGGTGAGAAAGGGCGGTGTGAAGTGCCATGGCAATTGCGTCATCGGTGGATCTGTTTTAACGGTACGCAAATTGCCATGGGTCCAGCGTGGCAGGCAACATGGTGAGTCGAGTTCAATATATACACAAGATACCTTGCAGCCCTCAAAGGGACTTTCCAACAATTTTAGCCTAATGTCTCCACGGTCTCAAAGTTGTCTAACAAAAAAACCCACAAATGAAAAACGGCTTATAAATTAATTCTGTGGATCAAAATTGTAATTTCCTGGAATGCAGATGAAGATTTTGTCCTCCCCAATGTTGACTCCATGGCTACGGCCTTGCCTTTAAGAAAAGAAGGTTAACAAAGATCAGATAATGATGATGATGATGATCATGTCGTCGGACGACAGGGGCTATTCAGCCGTCCATTGTTAAAAGGTTTTACTTCCTAGTCCGCCCCAAAACTCTTCCTTTGCAGAATTTTCATGCAACTCCACAAACTTCCTGTCGGAGGAAAAAAAAGTTCCTCATGAAGAATTCCATTAGAGAACTTAAAATAGATAGAGAAGGGGAAGGAAGCTTCTAAAATGGCTCCTACATAAATTATCAGTAGAACAACAAGGACATTTTACATACAATTTGATTAAGGTGGCTGTATTAGGTTCCCTCATGAGAACATTTGTTTTAGAGATGGCATTTATTGGTTGGGGAAGCAAACAAGTATAGATCCAGACATCCACCAAGACACAGCATGCACTATGTGCTGCTCAATGGCAGAGACAACACCAAACAATGTCCTGCAGTATCATATATGTATAGTATGTGTTTTCCAATTGTACAATTGAAAATTATCATATTGTACTGTATATATATATGGACTATATATGGGTGCATGGGTTCCTTACTTGAGATGTACTAGTTGTATTCCTTGTTATCAATTCCTTGTAATAAATGCCTGAACAGTTTCTTTATCAGTTACATATTAGAAACAGCAGCATCCTGAGTTGATTATGGGGAAGTGCCAAGTAAAAGAAACGCGTTGACAAATGAGCAGAACTCAGTCACCCGCACATGTGCAGTGAAGGCATTCATTAGATCTTCTTGAAAATGTAGTAATGCCATTTCAGACAGAGACAGGAACACGGTGCTCAGAGTGTGAAGTCTGTGACCTTTAACTGACGGCATAATAATGCTAATTCTGAGGGGCAAACTCCAGATCAGAAAAATGAAGCCAATTCTGAATTGCCTTCAACCTGCATTCTTTCTAATGGCCTGTAGGGGCCGACCCCACTGGTTGGAGAAAGAAGTCAGATTGTATGGTAGCGGGTGAGAAAATGACACTGATATCACTCAGTGAACATTTTCCTAATTTGTTAAATTGCTAATTTACAGTCTTCTTCAATACAGCATGATGTTCAGTTTGTAAATTATCGTATTTAGAGTAAAATAAAGCAACTGTGGCTAGCGACCTGTCAATCAAGATAGAATGCATATCCATGCATATCCGGCAGCATTTAGATATTTTTCTGTTGCTAGCAGACCAAAAGGAGGTATCTTCACATAACACAAAGTCATTGAAGAGCAAAGGAATGGTTTCCCTCCGATGGGGGTGGGACCTATCTGCACTGTTTCTACCAGCAGTCTCTCTGTGTTCCAGCACATCCTTATTGACAAATTAAGCACTGTTTGGTGTGTTGCAGCATTCCTTCTTTCTTTTTTTTTCTTCTTTTTTTTTTTTTTACTGTACAGACCTGCTGAGTGTGAATTCACATGTCATATGTCTTCTGAGGCTGTCATAAATATTTGTATTTTTAGTTTTGTTTTCTTGTTTTTCCACATGATTTCAGAATTAGAACAGAATATAAAAACACTTAACAACACTTAAAAACACTTCACAGTCGACCATGGTGATTAGTGTTATATAATTCTATTTAAAAATACATATGAATACATATTAATCATATAATAATATATTTTCTAATACATGTACAGTATGTCCTCATCAGTGTGTCATGTGAATTGAAAAGTTGAAGATCAGCAGTCAAAGTGCACTGTATGTGTGTGTGTGTGTGTGTGTGTGTGTGTGTTGTGTGTTGTGCGTGTGTGTACTAATGGCACCAAGACTTGAGAGGTCCCAGGAACACGAGAGCAGCAATAGAAGGCGGTAAGGGCTTAATAGTGGCATGGCAGTAATGCGTCTGCGCTGCCTGCCTAATGTGTGCAGATTTGCATGTGGGCCAGTATTGGTGTATTTTTTCCCCTGTATGGCTTCAACACACAAGCACATTTCATAGCTCCTCCCCACCAGCGTGGGTGTGATTAGAGCCAAGCCAATGCAAGCTGGAGACGACCTGCATGTAAGATACAGCTCATAGACAGAGAGAGAGAAAGGGTGAGAGACATAGACAGAGTGCAAGAGAGAGTGGGTGAGAGACATGGATAGAGAGAGCAAGAGAGAGAGTGGGTGAGAGACATTGAGAGTGCCAGAGAGAGCGCGGGTGAGTGAGCCAGAGAGGAGAGAGAGAGAGAGCGAGAGAGAGAGAGAGAGAGAGAGAGAGAGAGAGAGAGAGAGAGAGAGAGAGAGAGAGAGAGAGAGAGATAGGAGTGGGTAACAGCTTGGATACACTGGTAGATCTTGCAGCCGCATCAGTGTAGCTTGTTTCCAGCTGTGGCATAACTAACATACAATCGTAAGCTGGCCAACCACTTGAATCCCAGAGGACACTGTTGAACACGACTGGAGTTTCTTGACTGATTTGTTTTTCTCTCCCTCTGGGTTTTTTTTGTTGTTTTTGTTTTAAATGTTCTCTTGGATTGCTGCAACAAACTCCAACTGCACTTTACTTTGTTCAACAAGTATTTTGGACTCTCTGGATGTATCTTTTGTGTAAGCATGTTTTTTCCACAGACTTCAATGGATCCTCTCACACGCCTCTCTTGCTACGTTGAAACTTAAAGGAAAAGGGTAATTTTATGCACCGTCACTTCCCCTTCCCCTCTGTAAAAACGTCATTCTCAAATGGGATGTATAGCGACGCACCTTCGACTCTGCGATCCCACGTTCGCTACGGTGGTGCCCCCTGAGTGACCATGGACCACGGCAGCAATGTGAGCGCCGCGGCGTCGTACTTGTTCAGCAGCAACCACAGCGCCGGTGGCGACAGAACAGGGCCCTACCACACGGCCGCCGGCCCCTGGAGCCTCGCCATCCTGGTGGTCATCATACTCACCATCGTGGTGGGCAACCTGCTGGTCATCATTGCCATCGCGCGCACCTCGCAGTTGCAGACCATGACCAACATCTTCATCATGTCCCTGGCCTGCGCCGACCTCATCATGGGCGTGCTGGTGGTGCCTCTGGGTGCCACCATCGTGGTGACGGGCAACTGGCAGCTCAGCGACACCTTCTGTGAGCTGTGGACGTCCGTGGACGTGCTGTGCGTGACGGCCAGCATCGAGACACTGTGCGTGATTGCCGTGGACCGCTACATCGCCATCACCCGGCCGCTGAGGCACAAGGTGCTGATCAACAAGTGGCGGGCCCGGCTGATCGTCTGCCTGGTGTGGGTGGTGTCGGCGCTCATCTCGTTCGTGCCCATCATGAACCAGTACTGGCGGGCGGAGGACGACCCCGAGGCGGCGGAGTGCTACGACAACCCCGCCTGCTGCGACTTTGTGACCAACCGCACCTTCGCCATCATCTCCTCCGTGGTGTCCTTCTACGTGCCGCTGCTCATCATGATCTTCGTCTACGCCAAGGTGTTCTTGATCGCCACGCGGCAGGTGCGGCTCATCGACAAGAACCGTCTGCGCTTCCAGAGCGTCTGCCCTTCCTCACCGCCGGGCCAGCACCTCGGCGGCATCCTGCCGGCGATCTCGGCGATGGGCCCCTGCAACTGCAACAGCAACGGCATGGCTCGCCGGAAGAGCGTCAAGCGGAGATCGTCACGACTCATGCTGGTCAAAGAGCACAAGGCCCTCAAGACGTTGGGCATCATCATGGGCACCTTCACCCTGTGCTGGCTGCCTTTTTTTGTGGCCAACATCATCAACGTGTTTAACAGAAACGTGCCCTCGGTGGAGGTCTTCCGCCTGCTGAACTGGCTGGGCTATGTGAACTCGGGCCTGAACCCCATCATATACTGCCGGAGCCCGGAGTTCCGCGCAGCCTTTAAGAACCTGCTGGGCTGCCCTTGGCTGACCACCCTGATGTTCAATGCTTTTCATAGGGAACTGCGTGCTCTCTGCAGCTGTTTTCCCTGGCAGGAACAGTCGGGCACCCCAGGCACTTTCACTAAAGCTTCCATGACAGACAGAAGAGAGAGCCTGAGCAGCAATAAAAGTGAAGCTTCTTCCCCAGGACTGCCACACTCCAGTGCAGAGTACAGTGACCTGTCCAAACCACAAACAGAACTGTAAGTGTTCAATTGCCACATTTTCCTTGTACACTTCAGCTGTTGGGCTTTTCAGTTCATGTTCTATTTCCTGCCGCAAAGAACATTGCATTGTGCTAATGTCATACTATAAATAATCGCACACATAATTAAAGTGATGATTTCTGAATCATCATAATTTCAGCATCCTTTTATTTGTATTTTCTGATTGTGAGTCAGTATGTCACCTTTTGGAAAACAAATTTGCAATTTGCTGTGGATGTTGTATAAATATACATATTAAAACAAATTGCATTTCCTCAGAGCAATGCCTTTCCTCCCTTGGTTAAAACTTAATAGGATTAAAAATAGGATAACATTGGTCAATCTGTTTACTGTTCTATCTGGAACAGTAAACAGTAAAGTACAGCAGGATATTGCTCCTATTAATTAGCTTTGATACATGTATATATATTTATATAGCATGTAACTGCAGTCCTTAATATCATATTATGTTTGTATGTAACAAAATATATGGAAAGTTTAAACATATACATATATAGAGAGAGATTAAAATATTTAAAAGGAAGCCTAACAAATGTTAACTGCTGTTAATATTACATCTAGAGGTCAGAGGGTAGTAAAACTTGCCAATTATGGTCAATACATATTTTCCAAGGTGAAAAGTATGCCAGTGAGTTACTCTTTACCTGAGTGAATATTACAACTACATACAGTAGTGATTAGAGCACTATTATAATGATAATGTAGAAGCTACAATTCAATTATTCAGTGATGTTATTATGTACCATAATAATCTACCACCTCGACAGCATTTTCATCTAAGGACATTAGGCAACAATAAAAGAGCAACAGCAAGACATGTATTTCTAGTTAGATTGTGTTTTCTTACAAGAGACAAGTTGGCATGACAGTGTGTATGGTTTCTGTTGGAGTAAATGGAAAGGTGCAAGTGTGTGTGTGGAAATACGACCATGTACATGCAAGGATGTATATAACATATAAGTAACATAACATAAACAAAACACATGCTGCCTACCAGCTTAAAGTCATCCTCTTACATATGTTTTCAATTATTCTGCTGTGATGGAAATACACAGCACATATATATTAAATACTATCTGAGGGGACGGTGGATGTGCAGGGAAGTAGATACATATGATGTAACGTATGATGTTGAATTCTGCTGACTGACTGAACAAACTCTGGGAAGGTGACCTCCTTTAGGTACCACGTTAAGTAACCTGAGCTTAGTCTTTAACTAAGCCTGGGTTCACTTAAAGTGGTACACAATGTGAACAATGATAATCAGAGTATTGATTCCACACCCGGCATAGCCTGGAGAGCCAGTAAGACGATAAGTTGAACATCTCTTCAGACAGAATGGTGCTTTTAAAGCAGTTTTTATTGATTTCAAGCAAACAGGTTCGAAAGTTCGAAAAAAGGGTGCAATCACATCTAGTTGCTAAACTTTTTGCTTAATTACTAGATAAATAATTGAATTCAGAAATTATTTCTGTTAAGTAATTTATACCAACCAGTGTATCTCTGTGCAACTGGTGGGGCAGAATGGTGGGTTAAGTAGAGACATGAGACAAAGTGTTGTTAAGTTGTTAAGTGCATGCTGTTTCCACTGTCATTTGACATTTATTGCCCTTTAACTTCATTGTATTAGAAATGGCACTCCACTCTCTCTCTGTCTCGCTCTCTTTCTGTATTTTTGGGGCTGTTTGTTCCTAAATGACTAATACATGTCCATAGATTCCTTAGCATTCCAATAGTATTCAATAACATTTAGAATATTTATGTTATTCAACGTGTTGTGAAACTCCCACCCCCAAGTCTCTTCTTTCCCCTCTATTGAAACTTGTCATTATCTGAAAAACAGTGAATGATGTAATGTTGATATATATCTATAGCGGCAATGTGTTTTTGTTCCTGGACACATAGACAGATTTTTGAGAAATGCTTTTCTTTGGATTCTCAATGTATCAGAAAGGGCTCTTCCCTCGGCTGGGGCCCCACCACACCCAAGCTTCAACTTATTGCAGCTGATAATATTTTTATCACTGGCGTCCAAGACTTGCCTGGAGAAACTGTTGACGAGGCTGACAGGCAAGGTGGTTTGTGGTTCAGCGGAGGGTGGCTGGTTTGTCTAATTGCCATAAAAAGTGTGTCTGGGGCTTTTACATGCACCGCTTGGTTTGCCATTCTCAGTGGGCTATAATCATTTAGCACAACTAGTGTTTATGAGTGGTATTAGGTGGTGATTATTAAGAATGAGAGATCCATCAGCCTGCCCGCGGTCAGGCCAAGGTTGTCCACAGCCATTCCGTGCATGTGTGTGTGTGTGTGTGTGTTTGTTCAGCCCATAACCAGTAGCCTCTGAATACTTTTCAGTGTTGTCATTTGAGCTGAATCTTCCAGACACGCCATCGATTAGGCTGTAACATGGGAAGGCATAAAAGCATTCCTTACAAGGAGTCCAGAATGTTCTCCAGACAATTGCGTTGTAATACAAACTACAACGCATCGCTCTGAGCCGAATGGAGAGATCAGCATTTCAAGAAGAATAAGAGTCCTGGACTCCTGGCGCAGTCATGGCTTTAAGGGCCAAAAGTGTTTTTTTTAATAACCATATAACAAGCATATCATGGTTCGCATTTATACACATACTGTATATTTACCATAAAACATAAACATGCATATTTGGTGCAGTACATCATCAGATGTGTAAAGTATTCTGTATGTGCGTGCATGCGTGCGTTTATGTGTGTTTACTTATAGTGCCCTCCATTTTATACAATTTTACTGAAAGTACAGCGGTTGAGAACTACAGAAGAAAAAGAAAAAACAACAAATCATTTTTTATTGCGCCACACAGATAAAAACAACTCAATTGCAGAGCAGATACACTAGATTGCAGGATATGGTCGACAACTGCCTACAGGGTGGTCAGGGGATGATTTGGAAAATGAGGTGAGATGACTTTGATAACCTGGATAAACAGTGGTCTGCACAGTGAGTCTTCGCCATTATCAACACACACTTTGTTTTCGTGGAAACCGTGCATGGCAATGCATCTCATCACGCGACCTTATCAGCACCATCGAGCTCGGCCATGTTTTACTCCCGTAAACATCTCGTTTCCTCTACGATCCAAAAATAAGGCCTGTCACTGAGTGTCTACTGTATGTCTTAACCATCGTGAGGAACAGTGAGGTTGTGTCCTTTGTATTTCCTCGTCATTTCCTGAAATCCTGAATCGAATCACCAAGTTAAAGGGCCAAAGGCCAAAAGCTTGCGTTGAATGGATTTGCTTCTTCAACCTTTCATACATTACATCAGTGTTTCCCAAATTGGGAGGCGTGCCTCCCTCGGGAGACGCAAGGCGGAAGGGGTACTGGAGGGGGAGATGGGGACGGGATAATTTAATGTATTTTAGTGAGGGAAAAAGCTCAATGCACACTGTATAAGAGCCGAGCAAAGGCAGAACAAACAATTACAAATGTGTTGCAGACAAGAGCTGTAAATAAATGACCGCACTTGTGCATTTTAAACTTCATAGTCACTGCGCCTGAACTGCGTGAGCTGGTGTAGCAGCAGCCTGCCAGATTTACAGATCACACCACACACATCACACATGATGAACATATGCCATGTGTTATGCACCGCACAAACATAACCACTTCATGGCAGAAGCAGACGGGCGACACTTGTAGCCATAGATTTTGCCTTAAGTGTTTCAACACTACAAGATATAACTATGGCTACACATGTTGGCAATCTGGCTCTGCTGTTAATCGTTTAAGCTCATGCATGATCGGGTAGTGATATCCCTCTCCATTAAAGGGTCTGTGGCGGGAACACGCGTCATTCGTACACGTTCCAACGTACTGTACAACCTCGGAACGTTTCAAGCTCTGCTATTAGAGTGCACAAACTTAGCAGCCAGAAATTCATGCGACGTGCGTCCATGTCGCATAACCCTGTAGTTAAAATGATCTAGTTCATTAATTCAGTACCAGTTAACTTCCAAACTCTGCATAACCAACTGCACTATCGCTTGGCAAAGGTCAATATTCACACAGTGAATCTGATCATCCCTGTGGAAAAATACTGGCAAAGGCACGCAACCACACACAACAAAAGTGTAGTTGGTATAATAACGTACTCCGCCCCGCCCACGTGATGCACCATGGCCGTGTCCCATGAAATTCGGACACAAGAATCTGTGTATCGCGGAGACTATAATAAGGGTGAACAAATCAACAATAAATGCTTTATTCGACAAGTCAATTTTTTAACTGATGGGGGTTTGGGAATCACTACATTACATGGTAATATAGGATTCAAATACAAGCACATGAATCAGCTAATGCGCTAAGATTGGTTTTGGTAAGCATAGCGTTGTCATTCCTCTTGGCGCTAACAGATTTATGAGCCGAGTCTAGTCTAAAGCTCACCAGAACAAAGAACAAATGGAAGCTATGTTGTGTGAGAAGTGTGCTCAATCTCTGTGTGTGAAAGGCGACACAAGTCTGTCTTTGGTTGGCGCAGAAGAAACATAAACATAACAAAGCACCCAGACTACTAAATGAGAGACACTAATAAAACACAGTAAACCTGCCAGCCAGTAATAGAATATAAACACCCTGTACCGCCATGGGCTGCCTTGTTGTGGTGTACTGTGACAATGCTGGTGCATAAGCAAAGAGATATGTGCAAACACTGTCTGAATAACGGGCAAATCAAACACTGTGGCAAACAGAAACAGCTACATTATGCTACAATTTAATTACATTACTGTCATACACTTGTTTGTGGTTGCATGGATAAAATGAAGACAAAACAATAAAAAGAAAATAATATGATACAAATAAAATACATTATGTCTGTATTATGACTGTTTAACCAAATACGCCAAAGCTTTGAGGAGGAGAGAAGACAGAGAGAGTGTGTGAGAAAGAGAATGGAAAAAGGTCAAATTCAATACTGTACTCAGCAAGACATTACAGGCGCCACAACTGGCATATTACTCAGAATGAACGTGTAAATATTTTAAACACATTAAATGGCAACACCACCATCCACCAAGAAGTGGTGAAGCAAGCAAGCATTACAAAGTAGACCACCATCGTGATGTTAGCTACACTTAAGAAAATTATGTCTTTTGAAGGTCTATTATCTGCACTTTGGCACATAATAGGCCAATATTACTGTGGTTTACAAGAATAGTCTGTTAAATGATGCCAAACGCATCCTGCGTACGGCATACCCTCTAAACATGCTACATTCCTGCTCTGCTAATCACAGGATGATTTTTGTTGTTTGTTGTTTTGTTTTTGTGTGTTTTGCAAAAACACACAATGGCGGGAACATTAGGGCACTAGCTTGGGTGTTTTAAACTCAAGTCGGAGCATTTCAGGGCCCAAGAGGGCTAAAAGCGAGGGCCATGTGCAGAGCAGGGGGCCAAAGTGTTGAAAGGTGGGCTGCAGAAAAATCAGCAGCCCGTGATTGACAAGCTTTGTATTTCAGTGCCCCGACCCCCCCCCCCTCACCCTCACCCCCCTTCATCCTCACCCACCCTCATCCTCACCCAGAGTCAAAAGTCAACAAAAGGAAATCCAAACATGATGAACTGTGCAGCTCATTGTATGATCCATGTGATTCAAAGCCACCCAAATACCAAATGTCCTAACAGGTTAAATCACTGCAGTGAGTGTATCATTAGGAGCACATTAGCCAACTCTGTGTGTGTGTGCGTGTGTGTGTTTGTGCGTGTGTGTGCGTGTGTATGTGTGTGTGTGTGTTTGTGCGTGTGTGTGTGTGTATGTGTGTGTGTGTGTGTGTGTATGTGCGTGTGTGTGTGTGTGTGTGTGTTTCATGCCATTTTGAGAACGGGCCCTCCTCACGGCAGGTGTCTCTGGGGAGGGCTTTGAACCGGGTCATCTGTAGAGCGGCGACACTGAGAGAGGTGATTCTTCATCACCACAGAACGCGCCTCCATCGGTGTCTCCAGACCTCATACCTTTACAAGGAGATAAGGTCAGAGGAGGGGCGAGATGTGACATGTCTGCCTGTTAATGACTCGTGGGAAATCTCCCCAGCGCCTTCTTTTCAAGTCAGTTATTATCAGATCCACAAGCCGCCAGCGGCGAGGTCTTTAAAAGGAGCGCTTCAGGAGTTGAACAATCAGTGGGACCACTCCGGGCCGGTCGCTGATTAAATAAAACAAGCACCACCGACAGATAACTTTATTTTCTTTGTCTTGATTCGTAAAAGCGGAAGGCCAAAATCAACATGTGTTTTGGGGTGAAAGGTAGATAAGCACACATTTTCAAAGAGATAAACAGATAAGTAAACATCTGTAACAATCGGGAATCAAAATTGTATATGTGCCGCTATTCAGAATCCTTGTTCGCGCTCTATGAGGGTATTTGCCCTTATACCCTCATATTACCTTCAGCTTTGAGGAATATAAATGGTGGGGAAGTCTGAATGGTGAACCCTTATGCCAAGCGAATCCATAGTCCGTAGTCTGAATCATCTGCAATCATCACACTAATAGATACTCTACAGTCACGCTAAGCCTTATGTTGTGGCCATGTGTGTTAAGTGGGCAATGGGTCGATATACATTACACGTCATGCGTTCCATCAGATTCTATCCGATCCATTGTCAGATTTCTTTTAAATGGCTCCAGATATTTCACGATCTAGAATACAAAAACGGTTCTAGGTGGCGTGAATGAATATGTGTGACCTGAGCAAGTCATACATTCCTGACCTTCAGAGGAGAGAGGCACCCAGCGGCGGAGTGAGTGTGCTGCCTCACCGCACCGTATCACGGAGCAGCCAAACGGCCCAACCGGTGGGAATGTCAATAAGTGTACAAAAAATGCACAAACAGCTTGTGAACAATGTGCCCCTGTTGTTGTCAGCTCATCTGAGAGAGACTGGCTTATCTGATGCACTACTAGATTCCTTGCAGGGTGTGACACAGTAGTGCACAGACCGGCTCCTCGCACAGCAGCCGCTTCAGCCTCAGACTCTCAGGAGTTTGTCATGGTCACATTTCAGAGCATGGCACGATACAACACCGAGAGCACATCACCCGTCAGGCCCGGGTGATGTCATGAAAGCGAAACTCCCATGTGATTGACATCTGATTGTCAAAAACAAACACACATTCAGAGCTCCATAAAAAAAACCCCATAGATTTATTACAATCACGTTTTTGTCATAAACCGTCACAGCAAAACACGTGTCCCTCCTCAGATGGATATGATTATTCATGGTAATTTCTATAATTTTTTTACACAGTAC
Organism: Coryphaenoides rupestris; assembly: GCA_002895965.2. Lineage (NCBI taxonomy): Eukaryota > Metazoa > Chordata > Actinopteri > Gadiformes > Macrouridae > Coryphaenoides > Coryphaenoides rupestris. Next base: position 522,910 of record PIJE02000049.1, read on the forward strand.
CAGTACTAATCGTATTCTCTGTGTTCAGTGTCCCGCTACAGGAAGAAGGCTGACAAAGGTCACATCTGCTGTCAAAACTGAAATGAAACGACGAAGAGGAAGAGGAAGAGGAAGAAGAAGAAGGAGACACTGAAGGATACTGATGTTCCTTTAACAAAGCAACAACAACAACAACATAGTGAGCTCTATCCATGACAGGCACTGAGGGTACAACCAGTAAGACGAAGACAGTGGAAACATGCTCAGCTCCTGGCGAGGGCAGCAGCGGCATTGCGTGGCCACACATGATGGAGACTAAACCAATGGCACGGGTTTGACAAAAAGCTTGTTTTGGGGGTGGTTGGTGGTGGAGGTGGAGGAGGAACACCGGGGGACTGTTTAATGTGTTAATAAGATCCTGGTTGGAGATTAGCATGGGAAGGAGCACAGCGCTTCAGGTGCACAACAGGTAGAGTGAAGCCCTGTTTTAAGTGCACATGAACGCCTGTTGTCGCCTCCTAACTTCACTTCCTGTATTGGGCCCACTGATGTGCCCAATCGCTATGCTGTATTCTGGATGTTGATAAAAATGGATGTTGAGAAAATGGATGTTGAGAAAATGGATGTTGAGAAAATGGATGTTGAGAAAATGTTGTACCAGCAGCCGATATAAACCGGCTGCTGGTACAACATTTTCCATTACTTTTACAGTACAATTGGAGGTCAATATTCATTGAGGGCTCATGATTAAAGGGGCCCTATTATACCACCAGGCGTGAGCCTGATTAGCCATTACAAGCCATTTCAAGTTTGTCATGTGACTAAAATTGTCATTGTGACAAAGTGACATCACAAGTGGGAGAGTCCACCTAAATGTATGCTGATTTGATCAGTTTACCAGTTGGTACAGTCCACTGGGTAGGCTGGTAGATCTAGTTAGCATACATCTAGGTGGACACTCCCACTTGTGATGTCACTTCGTCACAATAACAATTTTATTCACATGACAATTTTAAAAAAGCTTGTAATGGCTAATCACGCTCACACCTGGTGGTATAATAGAGCTTCTTTAAAATAACCGACGTCTGTGGATACCTTCTCTCCCTGTTCTCACGGTGGGTCTCACAGATCTAGAGGAATGTTATGGAGGTGACATTGCCACTTGCACTGAGGAATAAACATATGTGAGAGAATAGCGACTGAACAAAGTGAAATGTGCTCCGCAAATCTCTTCAGTGTCTCGACTTTTTCTGTTTATCAAGGAACGCTTACCATTGACATTCATTTTGAAGTTGACTTGACTTGCTGTATAGGAAACGTTTGGACATTTGTAAGAGACAGGCATTTAAACAGAAAGTCAGGACAGGCTCTTGGTATGGTGAAGTACGATTTGTGTGTGTGTGTGTGTGTGTGTGTGTGTGTGTGTGTGTGTGTGTGTGTGTGTGTGTGTGTGTGTGTGTGTGTGTGTGTGTGTGTGTGTGTGTGCAAGTGTGTGCATGTGTTGGTTGGTCCAGTGTCAGGACCAGGAGGATGTGAATCTTCACTAATGCTGTGAATTTCTTTTCTTTTTTTAAAGCTGAGTCATATGAGAGATGTAAAGGGGGCAGGAGTGGGAACTCGTGGGAAAGCACTCAAATCCCAAGCGAATCCCCAGAATCTCAAGGAAATTTGAAGAGAGAGACAAAAAAGAAACCGATACAATAAAGCTACAGCTGCAACCTCTAGTTGTTTAGAGTCTGGAAGTGACCAACACTGGACAATAAGGCAACAGCCACAAGCTCTAGCAAACAACTAACACTGTAATAATAAAACAATACAATAAGGCGGCAGCCACGAGGTCTAACAAACAAACAACACTGGACTATGACAATACAACAAGGCGTACAGCTCTAGCTGTTAACACTGCAACTAGATATTGGTCTTCTATCTTGTGTTTTGTCATTCTCTAAAAGTCAAGGATGACACATACAACATACAACCGCACTAATACAAAGTAAAACCCATGACACAAATTCATTCATAGTTCTACTTGATGGCTATATTGGTAAATGATATCCAATATATAATAATACACTATAACAATATCAATAGCTATAGCATAATCTATGAGCGATGTAGTTATAATTGAATTTGAGTGATTACAATGTTTTTGTTAGAATTGCTATTAATCATATGAACCTATAATTATTATCCACAAGCAAAAGATGACAGACATTTCCCCGCAGGAAAATGAGTGTCATCACGTTCAACCCTTTTTCTGAATCCAAGCCCTTGTCTCTTGACTCAAGATGTCTTCATTTCAACATCTGAATGGTGAACAGCAGACAGAGCTGCGGGGCCACATAGTGACTGCAGAACTACTGCCATCTAGTGGAGGACGACTGGTGCTCATTGTTCAACTTTCCCAACGCAGCAGTGTGTGGGTTCCGTTCAACCACATGCGCTCCACGAACGTGGAAATGAATTACCTTTGACGCATTGACCATTTGCTCTTCAGATATAGAGATATTTCTATCTATCTATCTATCTATCGATCTATCTATATCGATATATCTATACATCTGTATATATATATATATTAGAGAGAGAGAGAGAGAGATAAGATTAGATAAGATAAGATAGAACTTTATTAATCCCGAAGGAAATTCTTGTTCCAGGTTGCCTAGCAATAGAATAAAACAATAGAGAAATAAACAGTAGAATAATAAAAATAATATAACAAATTTACATTAAGTCTAAGTCCTAGGAGAAGTATACAAATATAGGTAAGATAAGATATTCAGTCAGCAAAAACAATTATGAACAATATATATACTGTATATAACAATATATATATAACAATATATATAACAATATATATATAACAATATATAACAATATATATATATAACAATATATATAACAATATATATATATAACAATAACAATATATATATAACAATATATATAACAATATATATAACAATATATATATAACAATATATATATAACAATATATATATAACAATATATATAACAATATATATAACTATATATATAGTTATATATAACAATATATATATTATATATATATATATAGTTATATATAACAATATATATAACTATATATATATACATATATATATAACTATATATGCACACACAAAATCTCAAAATGGCAAACACGAATTCATTTTGACATTTTGTTCTTTTTTAAGTTCTCCAGGCCTGCTGTCATGATTTATATTAAACTAAGGTCAGTGTGGTGTAGCAGCTCTCTGTGAGGCTGTGTGATGACGTCATGCTGAACTCATCACACCTCGCGTTGCCAGGATACCGTCTCCAAGCGGCGCAGCGCACAGCGTAACCGGGCAACCGCACTACAACACACAGACGCCCGGTCCGCCTGCTCGGTCTGACACAGCAACACGACACCGAACACGATGCAGGCCGGCCCGGCGGCGGCGGCTCGTCACGCAGGGCTCTCATCCGAACACACAGACAACACAACACGTCTCCGCTCCTCCTCCTCCTCCTCCTCCTCCTCGGTGTTGGTGGTCCACACGCAGCCGGACACCAAGCCGCTCTCTGCGCTCAGGAGAGACCCTCACGCCGGCAAACTTTACCTGTCGGGAAGAGGCGAGTACACCGCAGTCCTTTCCTCACACTTTCCCGTCCCGTTCCGTTCCTCTATATACTATATAGACATAAAGATGGGTTTGTAGTTGTAATAAATAAATTAATATAATAAGAATAAGAATAATAAGAATAATAAGAATAATAAGAATAAGAATATCTTCATTAATATCTCAATATGTCACTAAGTATGGCGTTATTCTCTCAGAGTATCTGAGCGAGCAAGGCCAGCCATACGTATCACCGTTCATTGAGAGGATCAAGAAGCGGCTGAGCGCAGACCCAACACTGTGTGTCCGCCCCGCGTCACCCTTCGGTCTGCCAGAGTTCATCAGGAGGGCTACACAAGCGGCTTTGGGGAATAACTCCTCCGCCATAGTGGAGAACAGGGTAATGTCAAAGTGTTGTATTATTATTAATCATGATGTTCATGTTTTTATATACAGTATAAGACAGATATAACTGGAGCCTTAATCTTTTCTGTCTACGATCAGGATATGAACATTGGATGCCAATAGACCTTTTTCACAGCAGGAAAAACACAGGTTCAGCTCAAAACATTAATTATAGGTCCGTTGGATTTAGGTCTGGCAGTGTGCCTGTATAGACACAACTAGTCCAGTTCATATACATGCACCATGCTGGTGCTGTGACAGACATAAATAAAACTGACATCACGTTAAAATGACAGGAACAGGAAGTTACTTTACCCTGCGACTGTCGATCTGTGAAAACGCTCTACTGTCTGTTTTTGTGTGCACCGTCAACTCATTCACACACATTCAGGTCCATCACAGTGGTGTGACCGAAATTACTTGGTTTGACTGGCGGTGTATATCATAGGTGTTGGGTGTCCAGACAGTTGGTTTTACTGGTGCTGTGAGACTCGGGGCTGAACTCTTGAGACACTGGTACACTGGACACGCTGCCTGCCATGAACAAATCTATCTTTCGTCCCCTTGTGATGGTAAGTGTAAGCGTACCAAACTACCCATCGGGACCTGTCTAATTCAACATTTCAGTGTCCATTTAGCAACTGTGACTTTGCTGCGATCCCGGCAGAGTCGTTGCCCGGCATCTTCCAGGCGGCCGGGATGCCCGACGTGGGCCAGTACCGCTACTGGGACGCGGGGCGGCGGGGCGTGTGCATCGACACGCTCCTGGAGGACCTGGAGCGTGTCCCCGAGCGGAGCGTCGTGGTTCTGTCGGCCTCCGCCCACTGGCCGACCGGAGCAGACCTCTCCCGGGAACACTGGGTCCTCATTGCACAGCTCATGATGGTAAGGGGGAAAAAAAGAAAAGGAAAATAAGTTGTTCACCCAATCTGGTATTCGATGCTGGTACCTTGCGGAGCTCCATTGCTATTTCCATTTTTTCCCCAGTTTTTCACCAACTCTCTCATCAATCCTCTTTTTGTTCTTTTTTTTTCACCCCCTCCCCCCCCCACTCTCCTCCAGAGACGCCAGCTCTTCCCCTTCCTGCTGCTGCCCGCGCAGGGTCTGTGCTACGGGGACCTGGAGCGAGACGCGTGGCCCGTGCAATATTGCCAATCGCTGGGGATGGAGCTGCTGTGTGCACAGTCCTTCTCCCACTGCTTTGGATTGTACGGTGAGAGAGAGAGAGTGAGAGAGAGAGGGGAAAGCGAGGGAGAGGGATAGTGTGAGGGAGAGAGAGAGAGAGAGAGAGAGAGAGAGAGAGAGAGAGAGAGAGAGAGAGAGTGGTGGCCAGGGGTCAAGGCTGAACGATGGAGCATGGCTGAAAGGCTGATCTAGTATGGAAGGCCATTATGCACTGCTGCTCTACCTCAGGCCGCCTCATTGTTGGAGGGAAGGGAGTGCTGTAATGCTTTTGATCAGATGCACAAATCCCATGATTACATGAAATATGTCCTTGAACGTGTGCTGCTTGATTATGGTTTCCACTGAATAATTACATACATGAAGTACAACAAAGAGAATAAGTACAAATCGGCATTGATTTGCATCCCATCTATATTGTGCATCATCCAATTCTCAAAGCGCTGGCTGGTACTTTCGTTACTTACACAAGATTTTCAAAAAACTTGATGAAAGAAAGAAGACAATGGAAGAGTAGATAGCAGCCCCGATAACATGTTAAAAAACATCCAAGTGTTTAAAACGAGTTGTCATGTCCCCCCACAGATGAGCATGTGGGACACCTGCTGTGTGTGCTGAAGCAGAGTTCGGTGCTGTTGGCCGTGCGCGCTCAGACGGAAAAGCTTGTCAATGCCCTGTGGGCCCAACCGCCCGTCGCAGGCGCGTGCGTCGTCGCCACGGTGCTCAGCAACCCTGCACACCTCGCCGAGTGGTGAGTCTAAACATCCATTCTTTTTTCCATGAAGACATCATTTGGGTCTATCTTTTTTATTGGGGGTGGGGGCAGAGGGGTGGGGGGGGGGTATGTTGCAACACTTATCTTGTAAGTCAAATCTTCCGTAGGCAGGAGGGAGTTCGGCACATGGCGGTGCGGTGCATGTTGGTCAGAGAGCGGCTCAGGGAGAAGCTGAGGCTTTTGGGAACTCCAGGCTGCTGGGACCACTTGACTCAACAGACTGGTCTGTACTGCTGCACAGGCCTGAGTGGTAGGTGTTGCAGTCCCCTATTTGCTCATTTGGCTTGGTTGTTTTTTGTAATTTTTTTTATCATGAAAGCCACTCTATAGTAGACAGAATTGCCTCCACTCCTTACTGAATCATTAGAGACCAACGATGTGTAGAGATTCAAGATTCAAGAACGTTATTTGTCACATACACATACAGGATATGCAGTGAAATAAAAAGTGCCAATGCTCAGCAGAATGTGCAAAATAATAATATAGATAATTGAAGGGATTAGAATCAGAATAATTACAATATATAGAATATTTACAGTGAAAAAATATATAGAATAAGATGAGTACAGTCCATGTATATCTGTGAGTACTGCGCATGTATGTATGACAGTCATAAGCATGTCTGCGTGTGTGCCCTGGTGAGGTCAGAGTTCACAGTCCTGATGGCCTGCAGAAAAAACTCTGTTTTAGTCTCTCTGTTCTGTTCAGGTGCTTGCCTGACCGCAGCAGTTGAAAGCCATGCCAACATAACAGTTTTGCCTGGGTATTAAGAGTGGATCGAAGTAATAACTACAATGTCTACAATGTGGATATTGAGGAGACATGCCATCTATGCATACATTCCTTAAAGGGCTCTTATTTTACCACCAGGTGTGAGTGTGCAGTCATGTGACTAAAATTGTCATTGTGACAAAGTAACATCACAAGTGGTAGTGTCCACACAGATGTATGATGAGTAGGTCAGTCTACCAGCCTACCCAGTGGACTGTACCAACTGGTACACTTATCTATCTTATCATCCCCTTTGTCGGGGAATAGCATTTGTGCTGTTAAATGGTGAAAGGAGTATAGCTAATATGGAAACTTGTTCCATTAAGTTCCAGAGATCCCGGGCTAACCCATATAGACCCAGTGTCTATCCGGGATTCTGGAAGGATTTGTGTAAAATGTTTTCGACTACATGTTGAAAATAAGCAAACTGTTCTAAAGAAATGGGAAATGGAGCCCTTGTCAACAGCTTGACAATGGTTGATGCCATGCCACTTTTGTGACACCCTGTGTGGGGACTAACTTTTTCCTCACTTTTTCAACCGAGAAATCGCTGTTTATGTCATAATGCCAGATAAGAATCGATGAACTCGGTGGAGTGGGCGGATTCAAAACTCTGGACCCAGACAAACTCTATAGTGCAGAGTGCAAGATCTAGCTAGTAGTCATAAGTGCTTGGAAAAAGGTGAGATGTTTTGCGTTCTGTCTGCACTGAGTGGGACAGAACAATGGCTCCCGTTGCTAATGGTTTCCTAGAGGAAACCAGTTAAACATTTTGCACAAAGATTCTGTTAATTTGATTGGCTCCATTCTATTCAATAAATTAATTCTGTTGAGTTGACCTCTTGTCCTCATTCTATTAACACCACATAGCACACACTAAAGAGCTTTACATTTACAAAGGAAGTAGACATTGGCACACTTGGCCACAGGCAGGACAGAGATAGGAATATATGTAATCTACAAATCTATATCTGCGTTCTGTGAAATTGTAATTCAATGTTCACTAAAATGCAGAAAACTCCACCACTGATTTTATTTTGTTTTTGTTTTTCTCTCATATGTTTGGTGCTTTCATTTCAGTTGAGCAGATAGAATATCTGTCAAAGAGAAAGCACATCCACCTCCTTCCTAATGGCTGCCTGAATGTGAGTGCAGTCAACAGCCGTAACCTGGACTACATAACGGAGTCCCTGCATGAAGCTCTGAGCTCGCCTCTCTCCTAGCCCAGCGGCGAGGATCTTAAAAGGTTGATGGTATCACTTAGTGTACAAAAAAGTGGGAAAATTATTGGTTGTTGCAGGAACAACGTCCACAATTGCCTACAATATGTGACGTAATAGGGGAATGTTTAATGGTCGGTCATCATCCTCTGAAGGCCAGTTGCTAAAACCGCAGATATGTGATGTTAGTTATTATATGTCATCTTTCTTCCTGTCTTTCTTTCTTTCTATATTTCCATCGTTCTGTCTTTGAAGATAATAGAAATGGTACATTTGAAAATTCAGATGTTACGTAGGCTGCCCCTAATATCCCGCTGCAGATATGCTTTGAAGCCTTAATATGCACTCGTGCTCCCAATATTTACAGTGGCTTATTGGTTGTTATAATACACATCTCAAGTATTGCCTTGTCTTGTCCTGCCTGTGGATTTGGTGATTTATATTCTACGTATCATGCAGTTGAGTTGCAGTGAACTACAAACAATATAGTTGTAAGATGCATAGACCTACACAACAAAGAAGTGTCATTGAAAAAAAACCTGTATGCATTGATTTGTTTTGACATAAAATGACGAGTAAATATTAGTGCTGGATTGAATATTACAAAGGTCTTTGTATGTGTAACAAGTGATTTGTGATGTCAGTATAGGTGCTAATTGGCATAGATGGCAGCTAAATACTGCACATGAGAACTGGTAGAGAACTGATGGGACTGAAGGATGTATTGAGTGTAAAAATAAAATAAAAAAACAGTAAAAACAATTGTGTGTTTTCTATTCTTTTTTTTTTATCCACAATGCTCACGGTAGACTAAGTACTTTATCTCTATTGAATTATGTATTGCAAAATGAAGAGGCTAGAATCCACGCTATTGTAGGGGGCTATAGGGAACTATAGCTTCTGATAAGCTCCCATGAATTGTTGACCTGAACCAGCAACGACGTCCCCCTGCGTGCATCACCCACATGAAGAACATGACATATATTAGGTTTGACAAAGGGCTTGTGTACATTGCAGATCGCAGCAGCCCTTCCCCTAACAAAACATGGATTTACTGGTACAAATAAATCCTGGAGAGCAACCGCGGAAGTGATTCAGACACGGACACGTCTCATTCACCTACATCATGGCAGACCTCGCCAAACACCACAGCTACGTCAGTCGCACACCCACACACCTTTACATGCCGTCAGCGATAGCTTTTAAGGTACCCTCATCTCATGAATAGGCAAAATATATATCAAAAGTTAGCATTGGCAGATTCAGACTCGAGTCCTCTGCCAATTTGTGAATGTGTTTAAAACAATATTGTAAAAACAAACCAGGAAACCTACTTATTTGTAGAAGGAGGCGTTGAGAATAATTCACTTATTACATCATGCTGCATGCAGACTGGAATGTTCAATGGAGGAAATGGACCGACTCGCATTAATATTATGTATTTGTTTACAGGTGAACATTATGCCTGAAAAATGTCATAACCAGAGCACTATTATGCTGCCCCAAGCCTTTTATTTACAGCATTGAGTGTCTTCAAAAGCACTCAGTGCTTTAGATATGAATGAGGAAATTACATGAAAATGTCTCGCAAAGATGACTAGATCACCAGGTATTAGAATGAACAGTACAGTCAACCCACAAAACTTCGAATATATTCCAGATTCCATAAATATTAGGCTGTATATAATCTGAATCAATGAATACAACCACAAACATCAACATTCACAAGACATTAAGGACCATTAAAAAACAAATGGCTTGCATGGCTTGGTGTCAACGGTTTTCTTTAAACAGGATGCTCCAAGACTGAATGCAGCCTGTCCACTTTATCTATCACCCCCCTACCAGCCATCAGAGGAACGGATGTTAACTACAGGTTAGACGCCATGATTACTGGCCATCATTCATTTGGCAATCACTCAGCCATTGGAATTCGATTATTCCGTTGATTCCAACAAAGCTGTCATTATTCTTGTGCCCCCCTGTGAGGCGCTCGGCCGAGGAAGCTCGCTAGTAGGAGGGCTGGTTCCCGCTCTTTTTCTCCCGGTTCCCGCTTCCCCCCCCGTTTTTCACAGTCTTTCGCAGCCCACACCCAGCGAGAGGACACATGCTGGGCCTGGACAGCTGAGGACATGGACCACTGATTGGAAGCTGCAGTGTGCCTTTGACAAACAGACCCAGATTAATCCGTGGATCTTGATGTGCCCTGGCTATTTGCTGGTGAGTGCAAGGGGGAGGTGTGTCTACGTTCAGTGGTATTGACATCTGTTCAAGTACAAAACGAGCATCTGGGTGTCGACATAGTCCATTATGAAATACCCTAATGGTATGACCACATGTTGCTTGGTTGCTTAATAAGAACATTTGCATAATCTTTGTGGGATTATTACATTTATGGTTAACAAGATTTAACAACTTTTCATTGAAAAAGCAGTTAAAGTAGTAGATTTATAGTTGTGATCAATAGTTGTGTCTGTCACACTTCTACAATGGGATGACACATAATTAGATACAGTGTCACACATGTAATATAATCAAGTGTATTAATATATGCATAGCATCTCACAATTTGTCTCATCTCATGCTTAATGCTAATTGTGTGTACATTCTGCTTCAATTCAGTTCTGTACTGTGAGCAAGTATTCAACTCAAAGTAATGCTGCTGCTATACCCGGTTATATCTTACAATTGTGTATAAAGGGCCCAGGTGCAGACCCAGGGAGACGGGAAACATAGATGTAAAAAAATGGGTAATACAATAAAGGCAGGGTGGTAACAGAGGAATATAGGAACTGGGGCAGGGGCGGACGATGGAGCGAAGGACAGGGGAACTGGATGACAGACAGGGAGTCCAGACGACAGACAGGTAGGCAGGCAGACAGGAGGAAGCAGGTCGACAGGCGGAATTCCAGGAACGGAGATGGGATCTGACAAGGGAAGAGCATGATTAATCATGGGGCAAAAAAACGAGGAATTTTGAGTCTTAGATTTCAGGAGCCGAGAAGCGATACTGACGTGAAAGTACAAAGAACGATCTGGCGATGAGGGGATGGAAAGCCGGGGTTCTTGTACTGGGTGGTTGATGAGTTGATGTGCCACAGGTCTGAGACGCAGGGCAAGTGAGCGCGGTGGATGATGAGCCAGGGAGAAGCCACGCCCCCAACACATACACAGACAGACAGGTAGAGGGATAGCTAGGAGGTAGAAGTGGAGGGCGTGACAAGAAGAACCGATGATCCATTTCCACGTTTACACGGACAGCAATATTCCAATATTAACCCTGATTAAGACAATAGTCTGAATAAGCAATAATCGAAATCATGAATAATCGGCATGAATGATATCTGGGCGTACAGCAGCACAGAGGAGGTCTGTTGTAAAAGTTGTATCCGCCTGCATCTATCCACTTGTTAAGTCTGCCACGCGTGATGTGAATTAATTTCCGGGTTCAAACGCTCCTTGAGGTCCCAAAGCAAACAACAATGGCGGAGCCTGTAAACCTTTTTACGATTACTTCCTTTATTAGTGAGGCACCATTGAGGGTTCGAACGTTTTTTTCATTTGTAATTATTTTGTAATAGTTTTTTCTTATTTAATAATACAATTTAAAAAAAGGGTTAGGATCTATTCAAACACCGAGGGACACAGCATTGCGCAGTAGTTGCTTGGACCCGCTTGGACCCGGAAACAGTATTATCAGAACATTGATATGTTACCACTTAACAACCGAATTGGCAGGTATAGGCGTAAAAATAACGACTTGGAGTTGAAGCTTTTGTAAAATTATGAAGAAAATACTCAAAAGGTATATGGGAGCATCACACATTGAATTGTATTACAGGTGTGCAGGTCAAATTCTGGAGGGAAAGTCAGATGTGTAGCGTAGGAGATGTGGAGTGTGTGTGAGTCATTAATCGGACTATGCTCCAACATGTAAACCTACACGTGAATGGAATATTCTATAAGCAACTCATGTAATATTGTCTGATTTATAATAAGAATATTGTCAGAATATTGCTGTTAATGTAAACATGGACATTGACGGTTATTTGTGGGAAAAAGTCACCGTTTGGTTTTTTTTCTGTGATGTCTCCAAGACTGTTTTCGAGTTCTGTCTATATGTGTGTGTCATGGCTGACATTATGACTAATAATTAGGTTTTCATCAAACTTGAACACAAACAGTCAATGGTGGAATACAATACCATGCAGCTCATGGTCAGCGATGGAGAGAAGGGCATCCATATGCAGCTTTATGTGACCTTCTGAATAGCAATTCATTCAGTTTTCATGAGGTAACCTGCCTGGAGACCGGTAATGACTGGAGACCGGTAGCCCTCACCTCGATTGCCAGTAAATGCTTCAAGAGGCTGGTCAAGGACTTCATTTGTTCCATGTTGCCTGCCACGCTGGACCCATGGCAATTTGCGTACCGTCAAAACAGATCCACCGACGACGCCATTGCCATGGCACTTCACACCGCCCTCTCTCACCTGGAGGGGAAGAACTGTTGTGTGAGAATGCTGTTTGTGGATTTCAACTCAGCGTTCAACACGATAGTTCCTGCCAAGCTCGACACCAAGCTCAGGGGTCTAGGCCTGCACCCGACCATGTGCAGCTGGATACTGGACTTCCTGTCGGGCCGCCGCCAGGTGGTGAGGATGGGCAGCACCACCTCAGAGCCGCTGACCCTCAACACTGGAGCCCCTCAGGGATGCGTGTTGAGCCCTCTCCTCTACTCCCTGTACACCCACGACTGCATGGCTATGCACAGCTCCAACGTCGTCATCAAGTCTGCTGACGACGCGACAGTGTTGGGTCTGATCGCCGACGACGACGAGACAGCCTACAGGGAGGAGGTTGGATCACTGGCACAGTGGTGCCAAGAAAACAACCTCGCCCTCAATGTCAAGAAGACCAAGGAGCTGATCGTGGACTACAGGAAGTGGAGAGGAGAGCATGCCCCCATCTCCATCGACGGTGCTGCAGTAGAGAGGGTCAGCAGCTTCAAGTTCCTCGGCGTGCACATCTCCGAGGACCTCACATGGACCACGCACACCACACACGTGGTGAAAAAGGCCCAACAACGCCTGTATTTCCTCAGGCGACTGAGGAAATTCAACATGTGCCCCCGCATCCTCAGAACATTCTACTCCAGTACCATCGAGAGTGTTCTTACAGGATGCATCACCATCTGGTACGGGAACTGCACCGCACTGGAGCGTAAAACACTACAGAGGGTGGTGCGGACGGCCCAGTACATCGTTGGAGGTGAGCTTCCCTCCCTCCTGGATATATACCAGGCGGTGCGTGGCCATGGCCAAACGGATTATTAAAGACAATAACCACCCCAGCCACGAACTGTACACACTTCTACCGTCAGGCAGGCGATACCGCAGTATCAAGTGCCACACGAGCAGACTCAGAGACGGCTTCCACAGTCAGGCCATCAGGCTGCTGAACAAGTTCGGCATCAATGTCTAAATGCTAGTGCTAAGTGTTACTGCTAGTGCTAGTCCTGGTGATAAGTTGTTACTGCTGGAGCTAGTGCTGGTAGCAGTGCTAAGTCTTGGTGCTAGTGCTGGTGTTACTGCTAGTGCTGGTCCTGGTGCTAGTGTTACTGCTGGTGCTGGTGCTACTACTGGTGTTAATGCTAGTCCTGGTGCCAATTGCTGGTGCTAGTGTTGTGTTGACTGTCTGAGAAGGTATTCGGTGACATTCTGTGAATGTCAGCATATAACAATGTATATTTTAGTACATTGATTTATATGTGTATTGCTCACCTGGATATTTTTGCTGTATATTCCATTTCATTTTATATTTCATTTACTTATTTTACATAGAAATTCTATTTATAGTTCTATTTCGTAGTTCTATTCTATATTCCTGTATAATTACTGTCGGCTGTCAGGCGTTTTGCACAAAAAGTTTTTCACTGACTGCTTAGACTCATGTGCAAATTGTGAAGTGACAATAAAATACTTGAAATGAATCATTCAAAGGCAATGGTATATAACATGTATAAATGTCACAAATCCTAACTATTAGTTATTTTTATCTGACATGTAATTTCAGATACAACATTGTGGCACATGTTGTATGTAGTGCCAAGTCCGTAATTCCAATAGAGTTGTCGTATTCCATAAACAGGGGGGTATCACACAGGGAAGTAGTCGCATACGGTCCAGGGCAAGGCAGGCGGGAGGGTAGTCAGGCAGGCAAGGGTCATACACAAAACGGGTTCTCAAAACAGGCAAACAGTCAAGCACACAGCTACTTAGTTTCCTTCTTGTTGACCTCACACACACAGCATCTTGGTCGCCACCCTTCCTCCTTCGACGACTCCTCCTCTTCCACCTCTCTCTCCTCCACTCTTTTCTTGCTTCCTCCTTCGACTCTCTCGACTCTCCAGGTCCTCTCCTATTTGTATCCTGGATGCAGGGCCCTGATTGGCTGCCGCGGAGTGCTCTCAACGAGCTGCAGCCAAATCCACTGAGGCTAATTACCTCTCTCCAAACTCTTGCCTCCTCGGCTCCCTCTGGGGGCCGAATGGGGAATTGCGGCTCCCCATACTGTCTCCCACGCTCTCTTCTCCTGCCCCTCAGTGGCCGGCTGCCACAATATATTTAAAATATCAGAGATTCCTCACCTGCAGCTCATCACCTCATTAGTCTCTCAGTATAAATAGGCCACCACTGCTCTTTGTTCTCTGCAAGAGTACCTTGTGTGTGAAGTCAACCTTCCACATTCTACATTCCTGTTTTCTTATGGCCTCCCAGCAGCTTGCCGCGCCTGTTCTTTGGACTCTAGATTCCCTGCCCCTTGCCGAATGTGTTCGTCTGATTGCTTCCCGTTTGGATGCCATCCACGCCGCTGCACTTGACGGCTGTCTCGTTTGCCGCGTCACCCATTGATCGACTCAATTATCACCTGACCTATGCTCCCCAACAGCCTGTTATCTTGGTTGTACCCCCTGGCTTGTCACGACAACATAAGCCACATGTAGACTGGGCTTTGGGAACTATTCTGCACATCTGCCCTGTCATCTGCTTCCAGTCTGTCTGAGTTTCCAGATATTTCCGGGGCTCCAGGACCTCAAGAAAGATATTCAACAAGGTGCACATTCTTCATTCCTGTTTTCACCTGACCTGCCTGTTTGCAGCCTGCTTGCAGGGTACATTTTTGTTCCCCTGTGTGACTGATTTTCTGGTTTGGCTTCCCTGCTCGCTTCTTGTCAGATTTGTTTGCCTGTGTGACTGATCTCCTGGCTTGACCTTGTCTTTTTGTTAAGTAAGCTGACATTTTTCATTGCAATTCTGCTTGTTAGCGAAGGGACACATTGAACAGCCGAAGGTGAAGCTGAATGCGGTGAAAACGTCTGCTAGTCTGCTCCCAGAAACACCACAGCCTTTAGTAAATATGTCGTATAGCATCATCAACAAACTATTTTTATTTTTTATTTAACCTTTATTTATCCAGCAAGCAAGTAAGAACAAATTCTTATATACAGAAGCAGCCTGACCAAAAAGCAAAGGCCTTTTGAGGGAAGGGGGAGGTGGGAGGCTTCAACAAAAACAAGGTTATGTACATACACACAAATAAAATAAAAATGTACAATAGCATACAAGGAAAAATTTTAATAAATAAGGGAGAAAGAAGGAGAGGGAGAAAGGGAAAAAAAGAAAAGGAGAGTGAGAACCAGAGGGAGAGAGAGAGAAGAAAGGGGGGAAGGAGGGAGGTAGGTGAGGGGGCTTAGGGGGAGGAGAGAAGGGGCTGCAATTGGGAGGCAATCAGCAGGTGCAACAGTCGGTTACGATCTGTTGCAGATTTTGTTTAAAAGCAGTGAGCGAACTATAATTTGGACTCTAAGTATAGCGAAAATTTCTGTCTCTAGCTACAAATAATCAGAGGGCATGTTGACAGTGCATAGTGCATAGCTACTGCATTAAGTCTGTCGGTTGCATTTCAACAAACTAGATGTTTACGTGTCAAGAAATCAGTTGTTTGTCATCATAATTTCCACTTCCATGGAAAGTATGGCATCAGGGTGTGTTCAGCCCTGACAAGATGTAGCAAAACATTTCTATAAATGCAAACGGTAGTGCCCTGAACCATAGCCTCCCCGTTGTGTTACGCAAATGTTGCAAAAATAGCTGCTGCGAAGCCCATCCTTTGTGTTCTTTTTGGAGAATTTTTGGAGCATGATGAAAATGGTTTAGATACGTGTTTGATACAAAACAATACATTCAAAGTCACTGCCCTTGCCCTTCAGAATAGCAGAGAACATCCCAATGGAGTGAATGTGTATATGGAACCGCATACAGACAGACAATAGAAGACAAACATGTCTTCCAATGTGTGAACCCACCCTTCCTTGTACCAATTCCATGTTGAGTCCATGCTGATTTGATTTGCATATTTTCATTTCTTTTACTTTCTATTATTTGATCATGTTGCATATTATTTTAACAATTTCTTTTTTTTTGTTTTTATATTGCCTTGTTGTTTATATGCCTGCTTGTTTATATACTTAAACATCTTGAATCTTGAATCTTGTTTTTATTTGTATTTTTTAAATATACAATACTTACTTATTTTAAGTAGGCCTATGTGTGTGTTTTAAAAGGCATTATGTTTGGGGGAATAGTACTGGTTCGGTTCATCCCACCTCTCTCTCAGAATCTCTTCTAGGTGCATAGTCTGGGCAGGAGACTTGCATTATAGCCATTATAGCCATTTCCGATTATTTTGTAAGTTTCTCCCGTCAATACTGATTTTTGCCGATTTTGATTTTTATTTGGAGGTATTGCAAATTGCAAGCTTGTTGTCTTCTCCGCACACTGTGAAGAACTTCCACACTGATGACATCTTGTTGGACTTGTGTGTAGCTGTGTCTGCCCTGCTGTACGCACGAGGTGAACCACCGCGCGGTGCACAGGGATGGGGACCGTTCATTTTCATTGATATTGATACCATTTGTGAGACTTAACGCTCCGAGGCTTTATCAATACCACTATCAATACTCTTCTTTCTTTTCTTTGATGAAAAAATCTTAAGAGAACTGGTCTTGCTTTTATTGCTTGACTGTGCAAAAAATAATAAATCAGCACTGCCATTGATGTAGGGATGGGTCATGATTTTTGAATATTTCAATAGTCATTTTATTCTAAAAAAGTAAATCGATTAGTTTATGCGACTACCGCGTTATCGTTTAAAAAAATAAATGTTCCCTTGTTTTTACACAGTCCGCATGGGGCAGTGTAGCGTCTGCTGCGACTGTGGGTGTAGGGGTTGAGAAGAAGAAAACCAATACGATGTCATAGCATACATGCTATCACATCTTGTATGTTCGCAATAAAAAGTCTGCGATAGTTGTCCACCAATACACGCATGGAAAGTCTGTTTAAGCTGTCCGTCTATCTGCGTTACATTCCCATCAGATTTTCTACTGGCTTTTTACTGTTGCAGAGCTGGCAGGATACACTTCTAAACAACTATTTTAATGCCATATCGATTTGAGACATTTTGAAAAGTAAGACATAGCTGGCGAGTCTAGGGAAAGGTACTTAGTAACTTGCCTATTGTGTAGAAATATTGACCAAACAATAGAGAGGATCGATTGGTGCATCTTTTTAAAGGGCCAGCTCTTTTCTAAACAGTTTCCAATGATGACTGCCCAGATGGTTCTGTGAAACAAACCATCTGAGTGTCAAGTTAAGCAAGTTATGCACAACATAAACTCTCGGCCATCATCATCAACCGCTGCCCAGACGGAGCTCCACGCATTCACACACACCTCGATGTGATGTGACTCTCAAGCCAAGTTCACCTGGACTCTGCATAACCCCCCCCCGCCCCCACCTCCCTCTCCTAATCCTAGCACTAACTTGCGTGTTTGTACGTCTTGGCATTATTAATAGTACTTAGCATTGTTTAGCATATTGTATGCTCTTAGATGTTGGTAATGTGCTCAGAATGGCACATCTGCTCTTATCCAGGCAAGAGCTATTATGCAGGCAACCTAGCAATTATGAAATACATTGCTATCTCTTTCAACAAATGTACTCTTTGTAAGTCGCTTTGGATAAAATGCCCTATATTTTTTTCTCGCATAAATCTTCTCCTGTGCCCCACCAAGTGGCCAGCTCATGGGCAGTCACTCTTGAAGATGTATACCTGTATGTATTTATCAAGTTACATATCAGAATAGACCATAGAACATAGACAATGTAGTCTATTAGGCCTACCAAGTTTAGTAGACTTTATGCCCCAGACAGAGCAGCTGCTGTTTTGAAGTGCATCCCACTAGCTCATCCCACTGTACTTCTACTTCCAGTGCAGGTTGCACTGACAATCCCCCGCTTCAGTACGTATTTTTTTGTTTACTATTGTTTTTATTGTTTCTATTTTTGCACATACTGCGCTGTCGCTCATCTAGTATGATCAACAAGCACTTTTGGATGTTTGTGTGTCAATTGGCACAGACTTTTTCTTGGATTACCAGAGTACGAGCTGTAAACCCTTTGTTCTCCCACCAGTCTGCTGTTTACCAACACGGTGCTGAAGGAAGAAGAAAAGAGGCAAACATGCTGGCATTCTCTGGTGATCCCGGAAGAGATGCCACAACCTGCCGCTACGACCTACCCGTCGTGATCAGACTCTTGACCATTGATATTCACAATTACAGAACATTTTGTGTACATACTGTATAAACCTTTTGTGTACATATATTATTATTATACAGTCTTGTATAAAGTACTTGAAAGCGATACTTGAGTAAAAGTACAAGTATCTTACCAGAAAATGACTTTGGTAGAAGTTAGTCACCTTTTAGAAATGTACTTGAGTAAAAGTCTTAAAGTATCTGATATTTATTGTACTTAAGTATTGGAAGTAAAAGTAAAAGTACAAGTAAAAAAAAAAAGTGGCATCAGCCGTTTATTCTACTGACATCCGGGACATGCGGGACTTCTTACGCACGAAACCCACCAGACGCGCACGGACGCTTTCGTGCGCGCGGACTGAACCCACCAGACGCGCAAAGCGCACGCGTACTGCTGCGCACGCGTACTGCTGCGCACTGCTGTGCTTACTTCCACTCCCATGTTACCAGACGCGGGAATTGATTGATATTGATGCTATGATCACACTTTAGTGTGATTAAAACAAATATCTAAACTATATAGAATGTTAATAATAATAATATTAGAATCTTGTTTTGTTTGTATGCAAAATGTATGACTTGATATAACTTAATTTAACTTAATATGATGCAGATATTGTGCATATACAATGTATTTCTATGAGATTGCGCACAGGGACGCAGTGTGAACCGCGCCATCCGTTACCATGGGAGCGGAAGTAAAGCGCGTGCGCCCGCAGCAGTACGCGTGCGCTTTGCGCGTCTGGTTGGTTTCGCGCGTGATTCGCCAAACCTGCAGTCTTAACACATTTTCTAATGATTTTATTTTGTAGTAACGAGTAACGAAGATGCTTAGGAGAAATGTATCAGAGTAAAAGTATACATTTTATTTCGGAAATGTAGTGGAGTAAAAGTGAAAGTTGCCAGAAATATAAATAACGAAGTAAAGTACAGATGCGTGAAAATTCTACTTAAGTACAGTAACGAAGTATTTGTACTTCGATACACACACACACACACACACACACACACACACACACACACATTTTCTCTCCATCCTTCGCTCTTCTAGCCTTCTTCTCACTTGTTGCAGCCTTCTTATATAAATACTTAACGTATTTATCTGTTCTGATGCGAGGTCGTCATAACAATGGTGTTTTCCGATCATCAGAACAAGTGAGGAAAAGCAAGCATGAGAACACCACGTGGCGGCACCGCGGGCACCTGTTGCTGGTTGCGACACGCACGGCACCTGGTGGCTGGGAGGCGACTACAGCCCGCAATAAGTTGTCTGCCCCACTGCAGTGATGATGCTGATGCTGCTGCTGCTGATGGTGATCATGATGATGATGATGAGGCGGAGAAATGACCATCTGTACATGTAGAGACCACCACAACCTGAGCAGGTTGTAGGGTCTTCTCAACCTGGTGTGAGAACAACCGGGGGGCTTTCGTCTGCTCACATCGCGACTTCAGGATACTGTCACCCGGGCGGAGTGTGTCCTAACACAGATAATAAGGTGAGAAGAATCCCACTTTTGCATTATTTGTGTCGACCACAACCACTAGCCGTGTTTAACTTAACTGTGGCAATTGATCGCCTATACGTGATCAATTGTATTTTCCGTCCGCGCATCGATCGACCCTTCATCGACATTCATGTTCATTCTGATTTTGTTGCTTTCTTTTAAATAGTCTATGAAAACGATTACATTAAATTATTGATTTATCCAAATAATTTGAACTATGTATCTATACAGACACACACACACACACACACACACACACACACACACACACACACATACACATATATATATATACTTTTTTTGCATAGTGTGCTTTACATAACACATCGTATTCCTCACTCACACGTGTTAACATGTGGACTGTCTAGATCAGGACTTGTTTGCCTTTCAACAATGTGTGTTCGTGTGCGTTAAGAGATTCTCTGTTCGGTTCTTTGTGTCCAACTCGTTATTGTAAAGCATCCATGGTTGCTTTCAAGATACCCTGCATCGATTGCGTTGAATGCAACACTGCTTGCTTTTTGGACAGAAGAACCAATGCAATGCGGTGCATTTAAATGCGAAATGGACTCGGTCATTCTCCCTAATGTGGTCTAATGGTATAATTAGTATAGAATTTGTATAGTTACATCATGAAGTATACATAGATAAATATAGGATTACGAACTAAGGCCGCATTACAATGCATAGGCTTCACCTACTGTCTCAACATGAAGATTCATGTTGTATTGCTGGTCTTCATTTCTGGTGTGATGGCAACTGTATGTGTCAAGACCTGCTATCTGAGTCTGCTGCCCCTAAGATGTTGCCTTGCATGCTTAACGTCGACTTTACAATTAAAGCCAATAGATTTAAATTTCTGTATTATATTTATCTTGCTCATTAAGCCTAGTGCTTTTCCAGCATTTATAAGCCAAGACAAAGAGTGAGGGATCCCCAAACAGGTATCATATTCTATCCAGAGTATATAGGCTGGCATTGCAAAAGGTAATAATATTTAATTTGACACAGTAAAGTCCACACATGTGGAAGGGCAAAATAATGTCAAAAAAACTATAACTATAAGTTACTGGACTAGTTCTAGCTTCAAAGGAGGGGTTAAGCTAAATAAAATAGTACACCGGAGACTAGAGATTTTGAATGAACAGTTTATTGGCAACCGACATACACTCACAGTACACATACAAAACATCCATCCGTGTACATTTCTCCCTTAAACCCTTTATCTCTTTTCCTTTCCAGAACGTATTACTTTAGAAAAGAGAAAATGTCAATTAAATGAATAGGTCAACTTGTTGAATTAAAATAAATAATAAATAGTTGATAAAACTGACTTGGGAACCTCATGAGGCTGGATGTGATACTGCTGGTGACACAGACACCACAATACTGCAACAACACTTGTAAGCAACACACAGCCCACAATGGCCCAAAACCAATACGTGTCCGTCACACTGTCATGCCATGTCCAAATGATGATGCTTGCCAAGCCATTAATTATAACCAAGTTAACGAAAGATAATTATGTGGCACACATTACAAAAAATGTGGAAAAAACAGTGGCAAATTAATTTGTTGCTTCTTTGTGGAATCCAAATACGGTCTAAATATAAAGGTATGCTATGCAATTAATAACAATAAATCAAATATAGTTCTAGTAAATCAACACACATTACACACTACAACACATTTGCAGCTACTTCCTTTTGTAGTTTTCCAACAAACACTCATTGTTCAATGCTTGGATTCAAAGCATTCACACAGCATTATGGCAAACGTTAACATAACATAATTCCATCTTTTGTTGTTTAGAATATGTTATCAGATCATATGTCCCACAGGTACTCAAGCCAGGGGGTGTCTGTCCAGCCCAGACAAAACTTTATGGAAACGGTGGTGCGTTGAACACCCTGTTGTTGTGTTATACAAGCGTTGCAACTGGGGAAGTCCATTATTGGGTAACACCTCTGACAAACCCACCAAACAAGAGACAATGTACCTCAAAGCTTGTTGTACACTGTCTCAAACCTTTTGGAGGAAACATGTCGCTCAATCCAGTACACGCCATAGTATCTGTGCAATATGTCCTATATAGCATCACAAGTCAATCTCCTGTAATACCCATGGTTCCCATCCCTCCAGCTCCCTTCAAGAGAAGAGCCGGCAGATTCCTTGACTACATGGAGGGCACTGGTAGCGTTTCGTCCGCGGACCCCGCCCCTTCCTGCATGGCCGGCACACCGGAGGACAACACCAGCCAGGTGTTTGAGCTGCCGCTCCAGAACGGCTCCTCCGCACGCGGCTCCCAGTTTGTGGACGTGCAGCTGCTGCAGTCCTTCAAGCCGCTCATCATCCCCTGCTATGCCCTGGTGGTCCTGGTCGGCGTGTTCGGCAACTACCTGCTGCTCTACGTCATCTGCTGCACCCGCAAGATGCACAACGCCACCAACTTCTTCATCGGCAACTTGGCCTTCTCCGACATGCTGATGTGCGCCACCTGCGTGCCCTTCACACTGGCCTACGCCTTCAACCCTCGTGGCTGGGTCTTCGGACGCTTCATGTGCTACCTGGTGTACCTGATCCAGCCTGTGACCGTGTACGTGTCTGTCTTCACCCTCACCGCCATCGGCGTGGACAGGTGAGCCATGGAGGGTTGTTGTTGAAGTGAAAAAGACTACTCCTACTAAAGAAATAGATTGGACTGTCAATGTTAATGTTAATGTCTTTTAAATTCTTAAGCAGTAACAGATTATTCGAACGAGAGTGCCTTAGTGATTGTTTTGTTGTTTGTAGTATTGTTGATATATTTCTCCCACTCAAGTTTTGTTTGTTTGTTGGTATCGGTAATTTGCCTGTTGTTGTTGTGGTCGGCAGAATAATTTATTCCTTTCATTTTACAAATAATCATATTTTTCTTCACATTTTACAGCAGATTGGTATGTTTACGTTCTAATCTTAGGTAAAATTATGTGGATGGATTCTGAAAGGGGAATGACTCCATGTTAATGTGTACATTTGCTTTTCGACAACAATTTCCACCACCAGAGATAATCCACATGTATTTTTATAGACAGCATACAACCCTTGTGTGACACTGCAGGTGACTCGTAAATCAGTGATGCTGCAGTCAGTAATTTGTTTCCTTGTATTGTAGACATCTGTGAAAGACCACTTGAGTTATTATTCTGACTGTCACGCTAAAGCAAAACTCCTCCATATTTTGATGGGTAAACAATTACGGGCTGAATAATTATTCTAAATATAATCGAAATTGCAATATGGCCAAGTGCAATATCCAAATTGCAGGAGTGGCAATTTCTTGATTAGGATAATATGTGTAAATGTAAGTGGATAACACCATTCGAAATGAGGTAATGTAGTTCAGTAGCAGAGAGATGCCCTGGCCGACACATTTTTTTCACCTGATGTAACAAATGTCTGGACCAGTGAAATGTTTATGTTTCAGTGAAAATGAAAATTGTGATGTAAAATTATCATTTCCACTAGGGCTGGGCGATTAATCGATCTCGAATCGAGATTGCGTTACATTTTTTGTCGATCTCGATCTATCAGCCTTCGCGATTTTTTCCGATCTGGATAGATCTGACAGCAGCGTCATGACGCACCAGAAATAAACGCGACAACAGCCAATCAGTCTGCAGTGGTTGTCTTGACACGCCCTTTAGCTACAATTGGCGATTGGCACTACCAAAACAACGCGACAACAGCCAATCGGTCTGCAGTGTTTTGGCTCGACACGCCCATTTATACCACGGCACGAGGCGTTGTTTACCAACAGCGACGCAAAGAAAGGACAAAGTATGAGTGACACCGGCGAGGAACGCAAGTTAAAAAAGTGACCAAATTGTCGACAAGAAGCGCTTTGCGAAGTCTATGATATGGAACTGGTTTGGTTACTTTAAAAACGACAAGGCGCAGAAAAAGACGTCGGACGGTGTCGACCAAGACGGGAAACACAAGCAACCTATTGAAGCACCTGAGATGGTAGCGCCCCTGCGACTACCACAAGTAGCAGCGGGGCCCAAACAAGCATCGATTGTGTCGTCATTTGCTGCCATTTCCCGTATGAAACACATTCAAAAAGAAGCGAGGATATAAATAATGCAGTATCGTACTTCATTGCGAAAGACACCACACGATGAAGTGGTACTTTTAAGTCAACGCCCTAACACTAACCCTAACCCTATGTCCTGTTAAGTGTATTTTGTCATGTCCTGATGGTGCAGTGGATGTGTTCAAGTCACGATGGAAATCTCTTCTCCTTTTCCAACTTAATAATGCAGGATAAGTGTAATGTCAAATGCTACATCCGACCCCTTCATCGTGTGGTGTCTCGGTGGCACAGCAGAGAGAGTTCTTAACTTCAGTCTTGGGTTCAAATACCGTGGCAAGCCTTCTCTTATGTCTAAGTCCCGTGAACGGTAAGTTCAATACGCCCGGAGACCATGCCCAAGTAGGCGTCTTGGTGGTGCTGTGGTCTGTGCTGGAGGTTAGCACTAGACTCAGGTTTGAGTCAGTGCACATATGACCACCAAGAAGTGAATGCCAGCAGAACCCCACCTAAAGGGCTCTTGCTGACAACCGAGAGCTTGCAACTCTATTTTTTAAAGCATGAATCATTAAAGTGATGTGACTTTCTTAAAGTAGTTGGGGGCCTCCAACTACAAAGTCATAATTAGGATACTCTTCAAACTGGCAGCATTATCAAATTATATATTGTTATAAAACAATCGAAAGAAAATCGAGAAAATCGTGATTATATTTTTTGCCAGATCGCCCAGCCCTAATTTCCACTAATAGTGAATCATATCATCATCGCAATATCCATAAAAATAATCGCAATATGATTTTTGCACCATATTGTTCAGCCCCAGAAACCGTGAAATCTCAGATGTGCAGAATGTGTCCTCTCCTCTGTGTTTTGAAGATACTACGCCACAGTGCATCCCCTGAAGAAGCGCCTGTCTGTCATGGCCTGCACCTACCTGCTCTGCGGCATGTGGCTGCTCTCCTGTGGCCTGGTGGTGCCGGCCGTTGCCCACACCTACCACGTGGAGTTCAAGAACGAGGGCCTCATCATCTGCGAAGAGTTCTGGGTGGACAAGAAGCAAGAGAGGCTGGCGTACGCCTACGGCACCCTCTTTGTCACCTACGTGCTCCCGCTGTCGGTGCTCTGCATCTCTTACCTGTGCATCTCCGTCAAGCTGCGCAACTGCGTGGTCCCCGGCCACCGGACTCAGAGCCAGGCCGAGGCCCAACGTGTGCGCAAGCGCAAGACCTTCCGGCTGGTGAGCCTGGTGGTGGCGGCGTTCGGCCTGTGCTGGATGCCCATCAGTGTGTTCAACGTGCTGCGAGACATCGACATCGACCTGATAGACAAGCGCTACTTCCTGCTCATCCAGCTGCTCTGCCACCTGTGTGCCATGAGCTCGTCCTGCTGCAACCCCTTCCTGTACGCCTGGCTGCACGACCGCTTCCGTGCCGAGCTCCGCAAGATGTTCACGTGCCGCCACCGTATCGGCATCCCCGCCAATAACTGTGCAACGGCCAGTGTGGTCCTATGAAGGTTGGGCCATTCACCTCACTTTGTTCTCTGTCCTTTTTAGATGAATTGCTATTTGTTATCTATAATAATAAAAATATATAAAATAACCATGAAAATTGTGTTTTGGCAAACATGGTATTGCCGAACAGCAGTAGGTTTAAGACCTCCAGACTCTCATTTCCTCATTTAATTTATGTAGATGGAAGTGAAGAAGAAGATCTTTATTAGTCCACACACATAGTGGTCACACAACACACATGCAGGGAGGGTGGCCCATGCAAATTTGTCCTCTTTGCATTTGACCCCATATCGACAGTGTCCAGGGACCAACAGCTCCAGGTTTTACATCTACATCTTGGTCAGGGATGTGGACAGGAGAGGCGATCTTCATATGTTTTTAATTGGGGTTCTTTTACTCCGTAAAGAGACCCCACAGAGCAAACTCCACACAGAAAGGCCAGGAGATCACCCACCTGGGCATCACCCACCTGGGCACCCCACAGTCAATAGTGCCCCAGGCGGGAATCGATCCCAGAACCTTCTTGCTGTGAGGCAGCAGTGCAAGCACTGTGCCACCATGCCCCTATTCAATACAAGTGACATATACTGTAGTTAGCGTAGATGTTCGTGCAACATTTTCTTGTTGTTTTTCGATGTACCAAAATTAAAGGACATATACATTGCAATTGTCATTCTCTTTGTCCAAATGTACATTTATTTTCCAATTGCAACGTGATGCGTGTATGACTATTTGACTGTATAAGCAGCATCATTCTACTGTGAGGATCAGAATATCACTAGAGGCAATTGCTATACTGGATTTGATAGATGCAAGGCATGCAGCAGCACATCAATATCAGAATCAGAAACAGCTTTATTGTCTTAGTTTTTGCAAACAAGGAATGTGGTTTTGAAGCCATGTTCTTCAAACACAGGCTTCCGGGACTATAAAGTCAGACAGTTTAGAATGTTTTCTGCGTCAATGCTGACATTGGGACATGAACCATTTTTAAACCGTTTACAGAGACCAGCTGACAAATGAGGACGGACATATAGTCTTGGGTTGAAACGTACAGTTGAAATACATTGAGGAGATTACAGAGTAATTGACCAAGAAATATCTCATTTTAAGCTAAAGAATACATGTGTATACATGAGTATTTATTACAGCTGAAGGCAAGAAAATATTTTGGTGTGATTGTGATTGATGATTGGATATGAATGTGACAAAAACATATGAATACATATTTACGTAGGAGAACGTAGCATCACCAATCCTTCTTGACTGACTGGACTTCTTCTTGACATGTTTTTATTCGTTATACTGTATGTGCTATGTACAGTATATATATACGGGTAGAGCCAACATCACCCCTGAGGAGCAGGTGTGATGGGCTTGCCTCTACTTCTGCGAGATTGGACACTTCCTAGATGTAAAAGCTTGGGATGTTCAGTCTGGGAGAGGTCCCGATGAGCAGCTCAATGTCCCCCCAGCTCAATGCTACCCTCTTGTGGGGCACTCATTCCCGTTCCGTCCCGGTCCTTCTGACTCTGGAGCTGATGTGAGTTTTATGGATCGGGCGGTGGCAGAGCAGATGAACATTGACACCGAGCCTCTGGAGGTTCCCCTAGAGGCTAAGGGCCTAAATGGGACCCTAGGGGCCCAAATTACCCACAAGATGGTACCAGCTAAGTTATTTCCCACTCAGGAGGAGAAGGAGATTGTGGTTCCCTTGGTTCAGGCCCACATGCGTCGTGTTCAGAGCATCTGGAAATGCGCTCGCACAGCTCTACTTCGCTCATCCACCCGGTTCCAGACCAAGGCTAACCGCCGCTGTGCCCCTACTCCCATCTACACCCCCGGACAGAAGGTATGGCTCCATGTGAAGGACCTGCCCTTAAAGGTGCACTCCAGGAAGCTTGCCACCTGTTTTGTTGGTCTGTATGTTGTAAAGTCTATCATTAACCCTTGTGCTGTCCGCTCCCTTCCTTCCTTCGTTTTCACCCTACCTTTCATGTGTCCCAAATCAAGCCGGTCTCCTCAAGACCCCTGTCCCCCCCGGCTCCTAATCCCCCTCCTCCCAGAATGATCGACCACCACCCATTGTACACCGTCAGTCAGCTCCTGCACGTACACCGCCATGGTCGAGGGTATCAATACCTGGTGGACTGGGAGGGTTACGGCCCGGAGGAGCGGACTTGGATCCCGTGGGCACAGATCGTGGACCCACCGGCAACCACCTATTACCAGGCGTACGCCAGGTGGTGTCCGTAGAGGTGGGGTACGCCCTCCACTTCTACCTCCTTTAGCCAGTGATTCAAACTAAAACTATTTGTTTCCTAACTTTCCATTTCATAACAATGAACCTTATCACAGAAAGGAAAGCCATTGTTATGAGATGTGTTACTGCAGATTTCAATCCATCCAGTTTAGCTCCTGGAAAACACACCTCTGGGCATAGTGATACATACAACATTCAATATTACACATAACATATTGAGGACTCCTTCACATTTCTGGGCAATGCCACAACATAAGTGGCATGTGCAACACATTAAGTATTTTGTATGTCACATTATAGTGTCCCATTGTTGTAGTGGTAGGTGTTTTCCCAGATCACGTTCCCATTGTAATTAAACTACCCACTACTAGCTGGCTCTATGAGAAATATAAGTCTGTAATGTAAGATACTGTGCCTCTATTTCATTGTCTGTACCTTTATCTGAGGCCTGTATAACACTGAGATATGAAATTCTGCAATATACTGTAGATTTCAGCTGTAGATAATGTAGAAAAACACCAACACTGTCCTGCTTTCATTTGGCCAACATTCCTAACATTATGACTTTTCCACTCCTTATTACTAAGAGTCTTCCCTCCAGCAGTGAGTAATGGGTTCTCCCATAATGGACACGGAGGCTACACTGACTAATCCATTGATTGCACATTTCTTTTGGATTATCTTTCTAATTTCACATGAAAAACTAATAAGTGGGTTCTTATTGTATGTATTGACCTCTGTACAATACCACAAAGAAGAAAGGGATATTTGGCTTTTACTCTCATAAACAATTTGATGTTCCAGCCATATCCAGCTGCCAACCTCACACTGATCATGATAGGTCCACAGCATGGATGTGTTTTCCATTCAAGGCCAAATAATAGGCCTATGTATATATTTCCATTATCCATAACCCCAAATTGTAGTCCTTGTTAAGAAGAATAAAATTGCCTGAAACTGCCTCTAGAAGTACCATCAGCACAAGAACACAAGAACTCACATCACCATGCGCAATGCCAAGCGCCAGTTGGAGTGGTGTAAAGCACACCGCAACAGGACTCTGGAGCAGTGGAAAGGTCTTCTTTAGAGTGATGAATCATGCTTCACTATCTGGCAGTCTGATGGACGAATCTGGGTTTGGCGGATGCCAGGAGAACGTTACCTTCCGGAATGCATAGTGCCGATTGTAAAGTTTGGTGGAGGAGGGATAATGGTCTGGGGCTGTTTCTCAGGGTTTGGGCTAGGCCCCTTAGTTCCAGTGAAGGGTAAGCTTAATGCTACAGGATATGAAGCCAATTGGGCGCTTCCAACTTTGTGGCAACAGTTTAGGGAAGGCCCTTTGCTGTTCCAGTATGACTGTGCCCCTGTGCACAAAGCAAGGTCCATAAAGACATGGTTAGACGGGTTTGGTGTGGAGGAACTCGATTGACCTGCACAGAGCCCTGACCTCAACCCCAGTGAACACCTTTGGGAGGAATTAGAACGCTGATTGCGTGCCAGGCCTTCTCGTCCAACATCAGTGCCTGACCTCACAAATGCTCT
The DNA here is from genome assembly GCA_002895965.2 of Coryphaenoides rupestris. NCBI lineage: Eukaryota > Metazoa > Chordata > Actinopteri > Gadiformes > Macrouridae > Coryphaenoides > Coryphaenoides rupestris. The sequence continues at coordinate 552,407 of PIJE02000049.1, forward strand.
TTTGGCTGAATGGGCACAAATTCCCACAGACACACCTTTTGCTCATGTATAAATTGTTCATTACAATCATATTTATTTGAAATTAAATGTTTAGATTCTGTTTGTTTAGCCTCATTGCCAGCATTTTACCTGCCTTATCACCTGACTCTTTTAAGTTTAAGTTTAATGCAAATGCAATGTAATCATGCATTGTTTCTTGCAATTGTGCTCTGCAAAGTAACAGACCCTTAATACGTGCTTGTCTGGTTCACTGATGTATTGTTTCAAGCTTGAGTTCTTCTTTTCGAATTTTCCTTCCATTCTTCTCCCTCTTCTCAGCAGAGTAACTAATTATCCACCACCTACATGTGACCTTTAGTGCTTCATATCTGTAATGGTGATACTGAATTCATATTGAAAGAAGTGAAATACTTCTTTCTATTGGCAGTTATTGGCAGGAGATACATGTTTCATCTCCCAGGAGTTTAATGTATCCTTCAAAGGAGGAGTAAAAACTCACAGAAATGATCTGTTATAACTATATTATGAATTTCAGAATTACACATTTTCAACCATCTGGCTAGATATTACAATAGACAAATAGTCAAACTTAAAGATGAGTTATGAAACTTTGAGTAAAATGTATATCTGCGTACATCCATATTAATGCATCTCCAAATATCTGTTCATCTGTTCAGTACATGTCTGAAATTGATCCAATACTACAGGAAATGCACCATCATGTAAGACCGCTCAACATTGGGCTGAGCTGCTATGTTGACATCTCCATCAATTAATATTGAAATGTCCCAAAAAACCTCTCACTTTTGTCTGAAATGTAGCTTGCCCAGTGTTAGGACTATTGATATTGGCAAGCACTATTTTCTTATTGCAAAAAGTCCAGATACGATTATGTGTTATGTACCTTCCTTGTCGGGAATTACGTACAGTGGTTGGAATGATGTGTTGGCACCACGACTGCACTACTAACACCCTCCTCTGTTTTCAAGACTTGATGTCCTTCAAATTTGTTTCCTGTATCATAGCTATATCAGTCATTAGTTTGAATTATGAATACAGGAGATGTGCGACCTTACTTAGCTGCACAAGAGGGTTTTTGTCTGACACCCGAATTGCAAAGGCATCCTGTTAATTCTGAATACATAAGACATCCCCTTGTAAAGACAGACTAATGCACTAAGCTTCTTTTTATTTCAATAAAACCATACAATGCAACACTGTGTGTATACAGTATATCTCTATATAAGGATAGGATTTCATGATGCATACATTCAGTACATAGTTTGATTTGTCATTCTGGAATAAAGGCTTTAGCCTGTACTGAAATTGGATCCAAGAGTAAGGCAACAGTAACACTTCATTTGAAGGCACAATCCAACACCAACAACAATGGACATACTGTACATTATTGTTAGCGTACTTATTGCTCTAACATTACAAAACAAAAGACAGGTCACAGGATCAATGGTTTAGTGTATTGGAGGTTACATTCAAAAGGCATCGCTGGAGTTTTGTTTTTAGTAATACAGAGAATAAATCAAGCCCATTGTTTCATGAATCCAATTTAGTTTTCGCCCTCTTGGTCTTCATTATGCAAAAACAAAAATCTAAAATCAATATTAGAGTACTTTTGTGAGACCATAATAAGCTCATCATTCCATAAATATTGTTCTAAGACGGATATGTGCTTAGGAGTTGCATACATATTTTACTGTAGAAAAAATATAGTGTGCTCGAGGGGACTAACTAGCATTCATGGACTAATGATTAACAAAGGATTATATATAATCATACAACGTATCATATTAATGTTCATCGTACAAATCATGAATAAATAACCAACTAGCAGCCTAATTTTATTTATTGCTGGTTTTCTAAATGACACACTGATACAGCAGAAATAGGCACAGTGTTATTCAAAATTGTAGAACAAAACTGAACAGATTACAAAATGAAGGGAAACATGGGGGATAAGAGATTTGGTATAAGAAACTTTGACTTGGACTTCAGAAAAAAAGCCCAATAAAGCTATACAATGAATAAGACTTAAAGCTGGATGGATATTAAGTTCTGGACAGTAACATTTTGGCCAAGTGACATTCACTTGGCCCACGGTGCCAACGGTACTTACACCATTGAGATTGCAGCTTTGTAGTGACAGATATTCATGCTCTTGTCTGTGAAAAATATACCAAGGGACACGATCCAGATGAAATTAGAAAGGAAATCTGAGCTACAAAAATAATTGCCTGAGTAAATTGGAAGACAAGAAAAGGCGTGTGGTATTTTGAAAAGGACTGCAGGATAATGGAGCAGTTATGCCAGGAAACTGAGCGGTAGGCAGTATTGACTCGATCAGGAAATTGATCGGTAACCAGTGACAGCTTGAACATAATCACAGTGGTTCTCATGAGAGGTTGCAAATGAAGCCCAAATAATAAAAGTATTCGTTTTAGGGGAGAAAAAAAAGTTATTATTTTTCTATCCGTTATTTGAGTAAAATATTCTGTACCGCAGCGTCTAACGGCCCTCTTTAAACTATAATATACGGTCAATGTGGAGTAATTCCTCCTGATTATCCATTTCCGGAAAACCTTTCCAGCTGTGGTGTCAAAGAACCATTACATCATTGTCTGAATGTGGCGACCAAAGAAAGTGCATATGCTCCAAGCGAATAAAAGTCATCTTTCAGAGTAGGATGTGTTTTGCCAACAGCGGCATAACCGACAGCAGAGCAACACAAGGCATACAGAAAGAGAGGGAGAGAGGCTTTCAGTACAGATGGTTTCTTGTTTTTTTAACCTGTTCTGCTGCCCTGCCCCAGCACCACCGGGTCTCAGGCTGGCTTGCTGGAGTTGATCCCCAGCAGCAGGCTGGGCTTCTCGTCGATGACGCGGACCAGCAGGTTGTCGATGTACTCCTCCAGCTCTGTGATCTTGGCCTTCCTCTTGGTCAGCTCCAGCTGCTGCTTCACCACCAGCGTGATCAGCTCCTCCTGGGTGAGCTGTGTGTACGCCCCGGCGCTGTCCGCAGAGTCGTCCGCCTGGATGGAGGTTAGGAGAAGGTTATTTCTTATTTAGAAAGGACAACACAGAGTTGCTGCTAGAAAACGTAATTTAGATTTATTTATGGTGGTTGTCAAGTAGAGTTTTCCAGCACATGCACACGCACAAATTATGAAACCACTTCCTTGTGGGCCATTCATTTGTGTGCCTTTACAAGGCAAGACACAGTATAATGTATGCGTCACTTTTTAATTAGCTTTCCAAAACCCGAGCATTCAGCGTCTGTTCCGTCAGACAAACACACAGAGCGAAATCCTATGAGGCTTTGCGGTCCTGAATTTAAAACGGCAAAAACTTGTACCTTTATCTGGGCAGCCTTGGTGTCAAGGATCTTAATGTCCTTCACAGCAGGGGAACTTGTGTGATGCTGGTTTTCTGCTGAACTCATGGGCTTCACAGGATGAGGCCTGTAAAGAGAGTGTATACAAACATCTGAGGACCTTTAAAGAGATTATACAAAATACAAATACAAAGAACCACATACATATACACAATTAACAATCACCCCGAGAGACCAACCAGAACTAAATCCATACATTTGTTGACATTCACATTAGAGCAAACACAAATGAACATTCAATTAACCAGCCGGTCGGGCTTAGTCAACTGACATCACCATCTCATGTCACTAAAAAGGAACAATCTGAGGCCCATCTCACCTGCGAAGGTATGAAGCTGGTCCGCCAACACTGCTATTCTGTGCATTGACAGGCTGACCCTCAGTGGGCGAGACCCAGGCTCGCAAAAGATTCCTCCCACCAGACGGCCCTTCTGTCTGGGCCCCGGACTCATCCACAGAAGGGTGAGACAGGTGGGGCTCTGCAGATTTGGAGGAATCCCCAGCGAAAGGGTCCGACCCGAACGGATCTTGCCCAAAAGGATCGCCCCCAAAAGGATTCTCAGTCCATTCCATTCCATGCGATGCAAGCAGTGCGTTCGTCACGGTTTCTTGGGATGGAGGGCTTTCAACAACAGTGGTTGTAGTGGCAGCGGGCTCTTGTTTACCCTTGACATGTTTGCTGTTGGATGGTTTACTTTTCTGTGAATGCAGGCTTTCTCGGGATGGAATTTGTTGATTCGAGTCAAAATCTTTCTGATCAAACTGTTCCAGAGACTTTTCTGTGTCCCTGCTATAAAAGCTGCCAAAGGGATCGGTTGGATTTTCTCCTGTGAAAAGTTGATCAAAATCATCTGCCGTCATTCCCCTATCTTCCAGTTTGAGCTGTTGCTGTACCTTACCTGTAAAAAGGTTATCTGCTGCTTGGTTTTGCTCCAATTTTGCCGATGAATCTCTGGATACAGGCGCTCTGCTGTGAGATGTGTCAAACTCGTCTTCCTTAAGCTTCTTGTCCATTTTGTTGGATAACGAGCTTGATAACGGACTGTTGCTTTTAATGGAATCTGTTGCCGTAACATCTGCTTGCCTTCCTCCTTCTCTACGGATGACATTTTGTCTAGGTTTGGCTGTGGGAACCCCTTTGATTGCCTGCTCTGTTTTTATATCCCGACCTGTTTGGCTATAAGCTTGTGTCACGCTTGGGCTTTGCGTTTGATTGTAATCAACAGTGGCTCTTGGGAGTGAAGCCGTTACTGGCTTAGAGGGGGCAGGCATCCTTTTGGATGAAATGGGCTTAGCTTCATAAACCTGGGATTGTGGCCTTCCACTCTGCTTCATAAGAGACGATGGACTGGGCTCCCGATTGGGTTTTCGCTCCTCTGGACCATCGACACTCATCTCTTGACCAAGAAATATGTCTGGCTTTTCCCTCTTCTTTTGATGCACCTCAGCAACGAGATGATCCCATAGTGTTTGCCCCTGTACTCCATGTCTCTTTTTGGGGAACAATGTCTCATAGTCAGGAAGGGGAAGCGCTGGTCTTTTGTCTTGCTCTGTTCCATCGGACTCAATGTACGCCGGGTTCTCAATGGCCCTGACAGGACCCCCTAAAGACGACCCGGCCCTCGGCGTCCACTCCATCTGTGAGTTTACTTCAGTGGGCACTTGTTGTGTAGCGTAGGTCGGCGGCACAGGGGCTCTTCTCTTCTTCTCCGACATGGAGGGCAACGATCCAGAGTAATTGTCAGTGCTGGCTTGGGGGGAACCAGTGGAAATCATTGAATGTTGCAGTGTCAGCATTGACGGGTTGGCAAACATGTGAGGGGCATCAGCTGAGACACTAGAGATGGTGGGTTCAGAAGTACTGAGAGCTGAAGAGCAATGCTCAGGCGTCAGAGATTCGAGCAATCTGCCAAAAAGTGAAAACAAAGTCCCGAAGGTCAGTGTGACCAACAAACAAAACCAAATGTGTGCCACTTCAGTCTAATGGTACTACCTAGCAAACATGTTTCAACTAAAACGTTAGTGTCAAAATAAAATGGTCCTTCATCAAGTAAATTTACTGTGGGCTTAAATGTAATTTGAAAGTTAAATCAACTAGAAAAATGAGTCAATAACAATTACCCAGGATAGGATTTGTAATTATTTTAAAGCTATGTCAAGTAATTACATTCATTAAAAAATTGCTTGAACAATTAAACCTAAAAAATGCATTTGGCTATCTAAAAGTTATCAGCCCACGACATGCAAGTTCTGTCTATTTTGAAATATATATATGGGAAGGACAGAGTTTCCAACTGCAATTCTGAAGAACACAAAACCATTACAAGTAGACCGAGTCACACTACATTCTCCATCTTCGTCCTGTCTATTATTTCCCCAATCAACGCACATTGAATGGAGATCTTTTGCAAAAGTCGTCAAAATATAACCTTTCAGATACCTTTGGAGCTTTGTTACATTCCTCTCACCCCGCGATGCAAATTAATAATAATTCAAACAATAAAGATCTGATTTTCATGGGGACATTCTGATGTCATATTTAGCCAATTCTGTAAAATTACATCTACCTCATCACCTTTGAGAACTTTGTTACAATACGTCAATGTAGAGTAAACTTAAAAGACTTGAAAAGGACAAATTACAGGTGTTCCCTCCAATTGGTCTTTTGAGTCTTTTAAGTTTACTCGATATTATATATCCGTTTCACTGCCTGGACTACTGAAAGGTGAAAGTGTTTTTTGTATGAAAATAATAGACAGGACGTAGAGCAGCAAGTATGATACAGTCACATCAACATACGTTCTATGTGTCCTCTATTCATACAGGAAACAAACCATCAGTTCCTCTTATAAACTATTTTTAACCACAACTCCTATAGTTTGTTGCTCCACTCTCTTTACCTTACACCTGGGATAATATTCAAATCTAACAAAATACTATCCAGCATAAAAAGCTATAGTAACATGAATAAAAGCTTAAATCACAATGGAAAACATGATTATCTCACCATTATATTCAGATTGAAAGGAATGGTCCCAAAGAAACTACCATGTATTCTGCTCAGAACGCACAACCACACCAACAGTCACTCTTTTGAGAATGCTGAGAAAACCTGTTACACCCCATACCAGCAGACGACACGGCCAGTTTCTACAGCACAAACCAATCAGCACACGGGCCAAACCGGAAAAACCAGTTGGACTGAATTTGCTCATCGTAACAAGATGGACACAAGTTCAAGGGAAAACAACCAATAATAGTGCAAACACAAAAAGTGTATTTCCAAAAATGTACAAAATGTAATATTTATCAATATTAAAAATACATGAACACTGGTTTTACTGTGGTCTGGGTTACTTGAAGAAAATTAATGCACTTTATGTCCATATACAATGTACATTGTATATATTATCAATCATTAAGTCATCCATTGCATTTTGTTTGTGTGCTCAGAGACCACAATTAGCAAGTTACTGAAACTTTATTAAAAAGTAGCCTATACTAAAACGTTTGCTGCATACCTCACAGAGCATGGCATCCTCATGTGGTGGATCCACCTCACGCAAAAAAAACAACACTACACTACAACACCAGCACAGCAATGAAACACAGAGCCAAAGTCATTCAAAATACAGTATATAGGAGACAGTATATATAAGAGTGAGAGAAAGACAGAAAGACAGAGAGAGAGCGAGAGAGAGAGATACCTCTCTATAGATAACTATAGAAATTGCTTCTCCCATTCCAATAAGTTCCCAAAAGGTCACACAGTGTTAATTTGAGCTGTGAATAAAGTAAGTGATTGTGAAGCACAACCAAGCATAAAAGGAAAAGTGAAAAAAAAGAAACCCACCTTGGCTTTACAGCAGAAACCTTAGCAGTGCGGTTGAGGAAGACAGAGGCAGAGCCATTTTGTGGGCTGCGGACAGGCTTCTGATGGCCCACCTGGGCTTCTTCGAAGGGGTTCTGGGCGTCCGGGCTGAGGGGGATCTCCTCAAAGGGGTTGGTGGCCTGGTGGCAGCCATGGACCTCCAGGCGAGGAGCTGGCACAGGATCCTCCTTTTCTGGCTGTGCCGCCTCCTCCTTCTTCTCCTCCTTCTTGCGCATTATACCAAACAGAGTGGAGAACCTCTCGCTCATCGACGCCTCCTCCTGCCGCTTCTTCTCCTCCGCCTGCTGCGCCTCTTCATGCCTCTGTTGCTCCTCCTCGTTGCGCTCCTTCTCCATCTCCTGGAGCCTCCTGCGCTCCTCTCCTCTTTGCCTTTCTTCCTCATCCATAATTTTCCTCTTCCTCCTTGCCTCTTCCTCCTCCAACAAGCGCTGGCGCCTCTCCTGCTCCTCCCGGTACCTCCGTTGCTCCTCCGCCTCCTGCAGCCTCTTGGCCTCCGCCCGCCTATTCCTTTCCTCCATCTCCTCCTCCTCTTCTGCTAGCTTCCTGGCCTCGGCTCTGCGGCTCTCTTCTGCTTGTCTTCTCTCCTCCTCCTCCTTCTCCTTCTCCTCCTTCTCATCCTGTAGCTGCTGCTCCTGGCGGCGCCGCTGCTCCAGGGTGTCGGCCACCTCCGGCTTGTAGGACGGCACGGAGATGTCAGAGGAGTTGTGCGCGCGGACGTCCTCCACGGAGCCCTGACCGGAGCTGTTCAGGCTGAGCGTGGAGCTGGTCTTGGGCTCCGGCTCCTCGGCGTACACATGGCTGCCGTTGATGCACAGGCTGTTCAGGTCGCTGGCACTCTGCTTGTGGCGGCCCAGCAGCGAGAAGGGACCCTGGGAGATCTTGCTGTCGTTGCTGCCCGTACGCTTGTGGCCCAGGAATTTGAATTTCCTCTTCACTGCGGAAGTAGAGAGAGAACAGGAACGCATGACATGTCATGTGTACACAGCAAACAACAGTATATGCAATGTGTGCAGAGGAGCAGATGCTGCAGACACGAAACAAAGAGGAGGAGGAGGAGGCACTCACCGTCGGGGGAGTCCACATTGAGGCCGGAGGACCGGCTCCCACTCAGAGAAGACTCTTTCGAGGGGAGGGTGCCCAAGGTGGACATGGACTGGGAGATGTTCTTGTGCAAGTTGGACTTGGGCGCAAACAGCGATTTGAGCTTGGACTTCTTCTTGGCCCCCGGGAACTGATTGAGTGACTGAGCGTCGGCCTCACCCTCGCTGTCCGACGCCCCCTGGCTCACAGGCGGCACAATGGCGGAGGCCGAGTCGGAGAAGCCGTCTTTCTTCTTCCCGCGGACTTTGTCCTTGAGCTTAGACATGCGGGAGCGGGGCTTGTCCTGCATCGAGAGATCAAACATGCTGGCGGACATGTTGTTCCTCATGAACTGAATATCCAGCAGCACCTCTCCTCTGGCCTTGTCATCCTTGCCACTTTTATCCACGAGTCTGAACCAACTGCAAAAAGAGACAACAGATTAGCTTTGAAAAGAAAATGTGAAATTCTATTGATGCCCACGCTACAATGAATACTGTTTTGATCTGTTAGTAGTTTCATCTTTACAAAATAATTATGTACACAATTTAAAATAATAATGAAGTAGACAATATTTGTTGCATTAGCTAATCTGAAGAACCATTTGTTATAAATGGGGCATACATAATAAAAAAGTATAAATACAGTATAAATTTAAACCACAGGGGGCAGTACTTTCAAACTGCAGTTTAAAAATCCTACAATAAGCCATTGTACCTTTCAGCCATAATCCTGTAGTTTATCTACTTCAGACATTAACTTATAGTTCACATAACAATCCCCCCACTGTGCAAATAGCTTAACACAAAGATAACAGACTCCCACCAGCCACCACTGAGGCAATCAGTTACACGCACGCACACACACACACACCCACGCACACACTTTGTTGACCATAACAACGCATTGCTCTATCACCATTTTCAGGTACAAGGATATTGTCAATGTTATGTCATCATGAATCATCAGCCTTGCAATCATTTCCTGTTGTGATACTGTGCTAAATCAAAGATGACAACGTAACCATGCCCCTTTTACTTCTTTGGTTTGGTTGTTACGTTCGTCACCAAGACCGAGGGGTGTTAACATCTAAGCTAACAGCTTACATGAAGCAACAGGATTTCTTTCCAAAGCCAAAAGGCGTAGCCCTCAGTAGAGCAGAGGAGGCTTCTCATTGCCACTGCATCCACAACACAGAGACCAGTGGCTTTACTTTCCACTGAACAAATATGGTCATGTGGGTTTAAAGGCTGCGAAAGTCAATTCGGGCTAAATAAATGTACATTTTTGTATCACAATTTTCATTTTCTCTGAAAAACTATCATAATGACAAAAATCTTTTTTTTGTCTTTGGGAGAGTTGCTTTAAGAGATGTAGGCCTCATAATGAAAGCTGTGCAAAGCCCAACACTCACATGCTTTATCTCGCTGGCCAATCATGCTGCCATGCCAAGCCCAACAGCCTGTGTTAGCTTGGGCTAATGCAGAGGCTTTTCCACCAAGGCGTTTTCAGGGCCGGTTCGGAGCCAGAGCCTAAAACGAACCAGTTCTTCCTGTTTCCACAGACAAAGAACTGGCTCCCGGCCAGAAAAACTGGTTCGTTCTTGGCTCCAACTCTTTGGGGGGCCAGAGTTGAACCAACTAAGAACCGACTACGTCAGAGGCTGGGGGCGGGATTAGCAAGTCCGCCAAACACTTTCTGAGCTCCATTTCACAACAAACCCCGACAATGGAAGTAACTACTCCGATACAACCGCACCGATACCACTTTGGCAACGCAACGTTAACCTTGTAATATTCTTAGCCAAGGAATATTGAAATAAAGAGATGCAACCGAGTTGGCGTTTATGGATGTTTAATAGCAACTGCGCATGGTACCGAGCATGGGCGTAGAATTTAGTGGGGACGCCCCAGCAATGTCCCCAGCAATTAACGGAGCACCCCCCCCCATCAGAACCGCGAATTAACGGAGCACCCCCCCCCATCAGAACCGCGAATTAACGGAGCAGCATTGTTTTTCTAAATACACATTTTGTTAACATGTCTGCTTCAGTATACTTAAAGAACAGAGAAACAAATAAGATTCAGTTTTTATTTGAGTTATGACAGAACAGGTAGTAACAAAATATACAATTACAAAAACAAGATCACTCGTATCGCGATGTAGTCCGCCATTGTTCTTGTTGTGCTCGTGTTGCTGGGAAGGCGGAGACTTATACAGACATACAGTGACGTCATGACGTGGGGGCGGGTTGGCTCTCGAGGCTCTCTAGCCAGTGGAAAAGCAAACCGGTTCTTAAGTTGAACCAGCTCCGAACTGGCACTAGCACCAGCCCAGAACCAGCTCTCGGTTCACTTTGGTGGAAAAGCCCCGATTAGGCTGAGCCTTGACCAGGCATAAGCAAACCAATAAAGTCTTCATTCCTCTACCTCTTGACTGAGCCTCATCTAGGAACTCTGTAGTCTGACGCACATGGAAAATTACTTGGCATGGCATAATGACAGGGCCTATAATCGTGTGTCGGTAGTGAGTGGATATTTCCTATGATATTGGGATGAAGTCGTGTTTTGAGTGACATCACAAGCGGGAGTGCCTAGAAGTATGCTGACTAGATCAGTTTAGCTCAGAAGGTAGAGCGTTTGTCTGGCAACTGGAAGGTTGTGAGTTCAATCACCAGGCTCCGCCTAGCTAAGGTGTCCCTGAGCAAGACACCTAACCCTAATTGTCCCCGATGAGCTGGCTGTTGCCTTGCATGGGTGACACTCCATCCATCCATCCATCCATCCATTTTCGTCGGGTCGCGGTGGCAGCTGGCTAAGCAGGGCCCCCCAGGCTTCCTTCTCCCCAGCCACACTCTCTAGTTCCTCCTGGGGGGTCCCGAGGCGTTCCCAGGCCAGCGACTTCTGGGTCTGCCCCGGGGTCTCCTCCCAGTTGGACGTGCCCGGAAAACCTCCAAAGGGAGGTGCCCGTGGGGCATCCTAATCAGATGCCCGAACCACCTCAGCTGGGTGACACTTCAGTCCTGAATACGTGTATGAATGTAAAGCATTTTGGATAAAAGTGCTATACAAACACAATCCGTTTGGTAGGCTGGTAGTCGGACAACCTTACCATTAAAGTCTAACCATGAGGACAGGGCGCCTGTGTTCAGCTGGAGGACAACCACGTCAACAAATTACATAAAGGGCGATATAAATATAATAAATTAGTTAACATTGAGGCCCATGTCTTCAGCACATTTAAAGTTGCATCCATTGGAATTCAATATCTAGCCTTGAATTAGGCTAAATCAACTCCAGTCAACAGAATACATTTCCCTAGAGAGTAAAATAGAAGGCACAACTATTTATAAATGTTATTTATTTAAGATTTTATTCTGTGTGTGACCTGTATAAAACCTGTATAATAAAAAAACCAAAACAACACTACCTGGTTTGTCTCTTTTGTGTCTTAGATAAGAGGTCTTCAACAGGGGGTCCGCGATGGATGAACAGGCAAGTATAAAAGTAAATACTTGCCCAAAATTAAATTGGACCACTGGCACCCAAAACATTGGCCCAACTCAAAATCAATGTTTGGTTCTGGTTTAATACAGTCTGGCTTTGCACCAAATTATTACCACAGACTGACCTTCTGTCCAGATTAGCGCCCCAAATGTGTTCCTATTCCTAGGGAAAATACTAGAGGACCATGTGAATGACTTGACTCATCACCCATGACCAAAAATAACAGTACACAACAACAACACAAAACAGGTACCATAAAAACAACTGCAACAGCAGAGCCATTGGTTTCAATTGATGAATGTATGGCTCCCTTGACTAGAACAAGCCACACCTTTTGCTCATATGATCTCATGTCTATTGTGGATATCTGCAGCGGCATTGTGTTAGCCAGAACAATAAGGGGACATGCTGTTGCTGGAAGACCTTGTGCTCGCTAACTCAAACGCACCACAACAGTGAACTCTGCCTGTAATCCAACACTGCATGCCTCCAGGGTGAGCACACACACACACACACACACACTCTCTAAAGGGGACTAACAAGAGAGACATTGGACCTATAGCAAGGTGAACTCTGAAAGCCAAGGAAAAGATACAGGCTGTGGGAATGGAAAGTTCAAGACGTGAACTTTGCCATAGACCCGTAAAAAAACTGCACTGAGTAAATACGCGATTAGACCAGAGATAGGGGTATGATGATGCACATGTGAATGACGTAATTGTAGTGCTGTGTGTGTATGTGTGTGTGTGTGTGTGTAGACAGGAATGCAGCTCACAAGATATAATGTTCACCTGTTCGCACACACCCGTTATCTGTTATCACAGGCAGGTCGTCTTCATCAAGGCCATTGGTGTATTTTTGTTTCTCTGTAGGTTTGGCAGCAGCTCAGGCGAAATGACATTAATGGGTGTATATACGACACACGTCAAAGCTGACCTGTTATTGTCTGTATTTATAATTACTCTGTCGCCCATCCCATTCACCTCATGCGTCCTCACGAGTTGTGGAACCAGCTTGGGTGTTAGGATTGAGAACAAAGTGAGAGGCTAAAAAATACGTTTCAAAAGCTTCAAAAAAGGGTTAGGGTTAAAATATTTACTCCACAATATTGAATTGGTTGGAGAAGCCTACTATTGGAGCAGGTCCACATCGCAGCAAATGAGTGTGTGTGTGTGTGTGTTGTGTGTGTGTGTGTGTGTCAGAGCACTTGGAATTCTACACGGCCTCTCGGGATAGGCTCTGCTGGGAGGTCTACTGGCCTGATTGAGTCACAAGCGACTTAAGAGGACATTCTTGTGACCTCTTAGTCACAATTCCCTCCGTGGAGTGCCCTCATAGTCTTATCTTATTGTCTTATTATCTCATCTCTTTGTACCAGCATGACTTTGGCTTCACAAAAATCAAGTGTGTCTGACAGTTGCCGATACAAATAGGATGACCCAAGCTGTCCATAAAGAGGTGCAATATTGGTGAGTTTATCACCATTAGCCTGAATACAATCAGATATAGCTTATTTCATGAATAGGGCAAAGCATAGGCTTGTGGCTACAGGCCTGACGTGGGTTATGATTAAGAAGCCCCAAGCACATTTTAAACAATCAACCTGTGCTTTTTAAAAACACAGTAAGTTTCTTTTAAATTGGCAACATAAACTCATCTTAATATTATAGATTGTTGGAATTGTTTGCTGTTATACAACATTGTTTCTCATGTTGACCTTACTTATTATATAATTGGTGGTTTTGCTTTGATGGGGTACTACCTCTGACCATACTACACCTGTGGCCTCACTAGTAGCCCTCACACGACCCTACGACATGTAAACAAGCCAGCGTATTAGAAGCTAGATGTTGGACAACATGACATGGCGACTGGATTTAGAAAAGGGTGACTCTTTCATAAAGTGAAGCACCTAGGCCCAGCATATAGGAACAACAACAAAAAGAGAAGTCAGGATTATGTAAGGGAACAATACACCTCAATGAACTCCATCGCCAAGCCTCTGTACGCGCTGCAACACTAACGTCGGCCCAATGTCATCACTTACTCGGTCTTCTTGCGAAGCTTCTGGTCTTGCAGGTTGAGCAGGTTGACCACAGCCTGGCCGAGGAACTTGTCCAGCCCCACCTGGGCTCGGTGCATCACGATGACGTTCAGGGTACACCGCTCCGCGTTGTCCGGGTGGAACAGCGGCAGCTCGAAGGACGCCTCTTCCTTCCACACCGGGGCGACGCACTTCTCGTCCACGGAGGTAGAGAACTTGTCTTTGGCCACCTGGATGATAGCGTAGGCATCGTTGGTCCCGTTCTTGCCCTTGGTGCGCAGGTTCCGCGCCTGGTGCACCGTTACCTGGACACTCGTGGGGTAGAACTGCTGGCTCTGGTCGGCCAGCGACATCTCGTCTCACCGTTTAAGTCTCGGAGCAAAGAGCGAAGTGCGTTGCGTTTGTTTGTTTGTGACTTCGTCGTCGTCGTCGTCTTCCTCCCTCTTCGGCGGACTCGGCTCCTCCTCGCTGCCTCTGGACCAGGAAGCTAAGCGTTCACTTGTTATTACCTCCTCCTGGTGGGACACGACCAGCGGCGCTAGTTACATTACATGGTTGATAAGTTGATCGTGATTTCACTACTACGGACGCGAACCCCGACGCCTTAACTTCAACTCGTCGGGTGTACAGGGTGTGTGTGTGTGTGTGTGTGTTTGCTATGGCCAGCGCAGTGTCGCGTATCACTTCCCGATGGTCAATCATTCCCGACCTCGCCACTCTCCCTCCAGCTGATTGGCTAATCGGTGTGTCAGTCGCTGGGATACTGCGCAGCGTCGTACCCGTTACGTCGCACTGGATGGTTCCCAATGTGACTCTGACTTGTACGTTGTAGGCCTATTTAGATTTATTTATTTTTGGAAAAAAAATTTAAGTTCCTAACAAAAACTGTCCACATCATGGACGTATAACAAACACATGGCCTAGGCCGAGATAGAACAACCGAGGTGCTCAATTAATAATGAATAATCAATTAACAATGAATAATGGTCTGTTGACAGTGGCGCTCATAACAATATTGATTATTTGAGGTAATAGTGGTGTTTGTACGGTCGACCATCATCTTAGTAAGCTTAAGTAGAAGGCTACTTTTCAGACGTTTAATTATGGGATTGACAAATCAATGAACTCTCCGATGACTCAGATGAATTATTTAGCAGCGCCGCTAAGTGATCGTATGTCTGTAGTTTAGGTCACAGCTTGCCCACAGTAAGGCTCTCTAGACCTAGGCTATCTCTACACAAAAATGCATTTAAAGCTTAAATAGATATGGTGTCTTACACAAGTTCAATAGCATGGTTTAAAAATCAGGCTTTATTGTTTGGATAGCATTTACAATATACACGTATACCTTATTTAAATTAAATGTTAAGAGCAACACATTTGAGGAGAACTGTAACTTTAACACCAAATAGAATATGCCTACCTAGGGAGAAAACACTGCAGAATGAACTACAATTCATAATTCTGTTATAAATAGACATTTCATTCACTGTCAGCTTTGGTGACAATAGGCCTTTTGTGTGTATTTATGCTTAAGTCACAATTCCAGAGTAATCCTACATCAGTAGCCTATTTACTATAGGCCTAATGTTAATTAGACATGGAATGGGACTTATAAATACCAGTTAATGTCATAAAAACATTATTTAGGACTACACTGTACTGTAGGGAACTCGAAATAGGTCTATTGTGGTTATATACACCCAGGGCATTTTAAATGTTTTACGACATGGACAATGTGAATGTTACAGCCTCATGGGCTACTCGACTGTAATTGTCTTTTTGATACAGCAGGGGGTGGTCTACATCCATTAATGTATGCATAAGAAATCCATTGTAAACCAAGAGTATATTTCATAACCACCACCATTGAATTGGTACATAGAGCCAATTCAAATATTTATTTTCGTCTGATTTTTGTCATCTGAAAGATTTTATTGAGAAGGCAAGTTTTGTATCAGTGCTGGTGTAAATACATACAGTACATGTAAAACAGAATGAAATGCCATATTAAAAAGTTTCGTTTCTGTCTAGCCTTCATTTAAAAGTAACACCACAAACACACTCTCTCTCACACACACATACACGCACACACACACACACACACACATTACAATGCAAGTGCATATAAAAGAACACACAAAAATGACTTTAAAAAAACAGACCAAAAGCTTGTCCCACAGAGCAACTGCATTTAGCTTCACTGTGGAAATGGATTATCTTGGATTCCATTTCATGCTATAGTTAATATGCATAGAACATTTTCAACTTATAAAATAAAGCTTTAATTACACATCAAAATTAACATCATATGTCAATTTCCAAAATTAGCCTGTACGATTGTATGTGAAATGGAAAAGGTAAAGGAATTTGAAAATG
This sequence comes from Coryphaenoides rupestris, assembly GCA_002895965.2. Lineage (NCBI taxonomy): Eukaryota > Metazoa > Chordata > Actinopteri > Gadiformes > Macrouridae > Coryphaenoides > Coryphaenoides rupestris. The sequence continues at coordinate 568,713 of PIJE02000049.1, forward strand.
ACAACAAAAAACCTGTAATATTTTAACCCCTTCACAGCTAAGTCTGACTATACTTCAGAAGGAATACAACATAAGGTAGTGGATGCCTTGCTGGATGACTTGCTCTACTTTTTTTAAATACTGAAATGTTGTGACCTTCTGACTTAGGTAGCTAGGGAAACAAAACCGGAACCGTACGCAAGTCACCTGCAGGCTGCAGCCAGGCATGAAAAGTCAACAAACCACAGGTCAGACTGTGGTTTCACTCTTCCACAAGCCGCTTTTCATTCCCACCGAGCTCTGCGATTGGTCCGTGCCGCTGGTGTCCTGCTCTGGCGGCTCCGGCGCCACCTCTGAGTTCTTTAGCGTGCCGTTGGTGGCCGGAGCGGGTCCAGGCACTGCCACGCAGACGCTGTTGAGCGGGTAGGAGCTGCGCTTGGTCCCTTGCTCAGCGGCGGCCACAGCAGCAGCGGCCAGTTTCAAGTTGTCCCTGCTCGCGCAGCGCCTCTGGGCGCCGTGCGAGGCCGCCCTGCTGGCCACAGAAGGCGGGAGGGGGAAGGGCTTGCGGCTCCCGCTGCTGCCGCCATCGCTTCCCTCCGAGGGGCTGGTGGCCAGCGGCTCCCCACCCTGCCGCCCGTTGGTGAGCAAGCTGGCCTGGTTCTCCGAGAGGCTGTGGTGGATGCTGCCATTCTCGCTCGTGGCGTGTTTGTGGACGGCGTGCGAGGAGTTCTCCAGACCCGTGGGTCCCAGGGCGCCCAGGCTGCCCCCACCGCCAGCCCTCAGGGCTTTGAGGCGGTAGTGACCCCTGCCCTCACCACGGTGGTGATAATGGCTGCTCCCCTGTTTAGTTCTGCTACTCACCTTCCTCCTCTGGGGATGCATGGGCGCCACAGAGGCTATGATGGGCAAATGATTATTGGACGGCTTGGTGTTGTTGTCGGTGCTCGCGCTGGGGTTGGTGGCCGCAGGGGCACGGGGGGCGTGGTTGGGGATCTCTTGAGCCACCTGCAACAGGTTGGTGAGTTTGCAGGGCCCGGGGCCCACGCTGCTGATTCCGCTGGGCGTGGATGATGACCTTGCCGATGAGGAGTTATGTGAGTCCCCTGGTGGGTGACAGCTGATGAACAGTTGGGACCCCTGCTCAGAGGTCTGCACTCCGTTCCCAGTGGTGCATGCCGGCGTGTAGGTTGACATGGCCTGGGTGTGGCGGTATCCCGGACAGCATGCGAGCCACGCGGCCTGCACATCCAGCCGTCGGAAGCAGTGGTGCACCACCAGGAACGCCCCCAAGGCGGTGGCGGCTATTCCATAGAGGCAGCTAAACAACAAGCTGCTGTGGCCAGTCAGCCACATGGCCATGGCTCCGCAGCACCACAGGGCCATGAACAGGAAGTGGGTGGCCACCAGCACGGTGAACTGGGCCTTTAGGGAGTACTGGTCCTCACGAGCCACCGCAGGGTTCGTTGTGGCCGCCGCCGAGTCTGTGGAGAGGAGGCTGGTGCTTCCTGACAGTGCAGGCTGGCTCTCGGCCACAGGAGAGGACAGGGGGGTGCCTGTGCTTTCCTTGGCCACACGGTGCCTCAGGCGGAACACGGTGCACAGGAAGTAGATCCAGGTCACCAACACGATCAGGCCGGTGGGGACAAAGAAGGCCCCCAGGCTCGGGCGCCACACTAGCCAGCAACTGTTGGACACATAGAAGGATTTAAAGTGTAAGTGAACACAAAATAAAATCCCATGTTTTTGCCAGTCTCCACCAACCTGTTTGAGAATGTTCAGCTCTGAGCCGAACTCAAATTGTGAAAGTTTACCTTTCAACGTCACAAAAATAATGTTGCTGATTGAATCTGATATGTCGGTCAGCAATTGTTCCAGCTCTGTCCCGACTTTGTTTCCTGTTGTAGAGCTAGCAGGATACACTTCTAAACAGTGATTTTAATGTTCTATCCATTGGGGACATTTTGAAACCTAATGTATCTATTTTGAATTGCGTTTTAGTGAGGGGCTAGGGGTGATTGCGTCTTTAGTTCACCATGCGACGCCACATCTCGAATTCAGAGCGGGAATATCTGTTCCATAATCTTATGTAATACACCACCACAGTAGTGCTATGCTGCTTTTCAATTTCAGTCATTATAAAACTTGTTGAAGATGCGAGGAACTTTGCCTACCAGGGACAGCTACTAAAAGTTGGTGAACAAACTCAAAGTAAACAAAGTAAATATGCGGCAATCAATGTTGAACTAAATCAATGTATAGGAAACACTTAGTAAAAAGTATGCAAAAAAGCAGGGCCATTGTCAAAGGGATAACAACTCAATTACATCTCCTCCTCAAGATTCAAGACATTTAATTGTCACATGCACATACAGGATATGCAGTGAAATGAAAAAGTGATGTCAGTGCAAATACTATAACCTCATTGTGTATATAGAACATAAATACACATGAAAAATGTGCTGCCATCACTAAAAAGAACTGCAGACAGTCAGGGTCAATGGTCAAATAGCTCAAAGGCAAGTAGAGGGGGACCTACTAAGGACTGTTGTCACCATAGTTGTTGACGTTGACAGCTGCAGTGATCCCACAGATGATGAGAGGAACTCCATCAGATATCAAATAGAACCTAACGAAACATATACAAAAATGAATTAAGGATCACAGGGAACAAAACAATGCTGAAACATATATGCCAAAGAATGCTGAACATGTACAATGTTTTGGAACGGTATGCATGCACACTGGTTTTATTTCCAAGTTTTCCAAGTTTGTCTGTGCTTTCCCCCTCGCAGTGTCTCGGCGGCTCTCTATGATCTCAACAGAGCTGTCTGTTCCTCCACATTGTGGGCTGATGGAGTGTTGCAGAGGCCAAGCAGGCTAAGAGGAATGGAGGGCCCCTGATTTACAGCGGTGCGGTGTCTGCAGTGTGAGACGGCTCCCATGCGGCCGTGGGGGCGACACGAGGAGGAGGGTGGCTTGAGAGGTCAACTCTGCAGTGTAATGATCAGAGCCCCAGGGGCATGAGGTCAGTGGGAGAATGGGAGAGAGACAGTAACACCCCCACCCCAACCCCCCCTCAACAGGGCCCTGCAACGATTTACGACTCTTCAGACTTATGTGCTGGGTTCAGACATTCACACCAGCCCCCCAAACCCCTACCCGCCGAGTTCATGGTGTGCATCTTGGCCCGTAGCGTTGTGTCTCATAGCACCATTCCACTCCACCACCATTTCCTTTCCGAGGTTTGCTAAAAAACAGAGGGGCTTTTGGTCGCCGGGCACAACGGCAGTCTTTGATTGGGCTTCGTATTGGGTGGCCTCACCCAACGCTAGCGTCACACACACATCTGCCTGAAAGACGAACCATTGTTCACAGCAAACAGCAAGCTCTTCAACATGGGCTTGGCAGAAGGTGGGTCGGTTCCATTGTCCTGCTTTGATGGTCTCACTGACCTGAGCATGGGTCGCTGGGTGGGCGGAACGGAAGGCTCCCCCTCCGGTTGCCGTGGCGTTCTCCATACCGCCTCTTTGTAGATCACCCTGGCGCTGACTCCAATCCACAGCAGAGTGGACAGTGAGGAGTAATGCAACGCAATGCCGACCTGCTCGATGCACACAGACATCCATCAGACGCCACGTTTCCACACACATTGTATAAGGAATGAACTAGTGATGACTGTTAAAACGGAAGGTCTTACCGCCCGGCACACCAGGGGGTAGCTGGTCAGGCTGATGCCGCGGGCATAGAAAGCTGTTGTCATGGCCATATGGAAGCAGGTATTGAGTAGCGTGTGCCAGCTTTTACGCGATATATGAATTGAACTGTGTGTGTAGAGAACATAGAGAGAATAAACACATAATTAGATGAAACGGTATCATCGTAACATACAGTATTTATGCACATGCATATTTATAGACTGTACCTGTGGTGAAGTATGTGTGTGATGATGATGGTGAAGAGGCAAAGGAGAAGCACTGCAGTACAAGCATAGACCACAGGGTGGAGTTTCGTCACCGAAGTGGACAAAGGGTTTGGAAAGTCTGGCACTTCCTAGTACAATCACAATCACAACACAAATAGATTTGGTACACTCATGTACCAACACTCATGAATCATAGGGGACAGAGTATATGTTACGAATAAACAACACACAAACAGTCTGCCCTTACTTGTAACACAGCATAGTTGCTAAGTATGGTACATCTCAGCGTTGAAGTACTGCTGTCACTGTGGGCCAGCTGGCAGCCATCTTGGCTCCAGCCCCCGTGCTTCTCCAGGGCCTTGTGGCTCCACTGGGCTGCCACTGGGTCAGCGCCAGGGGACAAGTGGCGCAGGGACACCCATATAGGCTCTGAGTGGTTCCACATGCTGCATCCCTCTGTTAGAGACAGAGACAAAGATAGTACGAGAGAGACAGAATGAGATCAAATGGACTCATTTGCCATCGAACAATGCCGTCATGTTTGTATCAGATTTTTTCTTTGTCTTTTTCAGTGCTCTCTCTACAGTGGCCTAAGCATGAGATATTTCCTCACCAACGCCTACGAAGATGACCGGCGTATTGACAGTGCGTCTGCGAAAGTGTTCCCCAGTGACACTCGAGTTTCCGAGCAGGGGGAAAAAACGTCCTGTCCGGAAGGCAACAAACTGCAGCTTACAGTCCGTCGGAGCATCAGGAGGGAAAAGAGAGGCCGGGAGAGTCACAGAGGCCAGGGCTATGGAATTCTGGAGACACACAAACGACACACAAACGGTATCGTTATTATGTTGCTATAATCCACAATCTCCAAGGAGAGGCAGCATTGTTCTTTTTCAACTGCAGTGGTGCTTTCCATGGAGAAGGCTGTTTTTTGCTGGCTGGCTGCTTGCTGCTCACCTTTAGCGGAAAGCTGTTGAGAGAGGTGTTGTGGGAGCCTGTGGAGCAGCGGAAGGAGAGATCCTGATCATGGTTGTACTCTGAGCCGTCCAATCCAACGCTGCTCCCTGGGACGTGTCGCCGCTGGTACGCAGTGCAGGTGATACCGGTGAAGTGGGCAGGTCGAATCAGATGGGCCTCCATCACAATATTTCTTGAAACCTGTCGGCATTAGTAGTGGAGAAAGACATCACAGAAAGACATCACAGGAAAGTATACTGAGATTGTTGTTGGAAAAATGCTGGAAAAATCATATGGTTTTGGAGGTTAGAGGTTTTGGGGGTTAGTGCATACCATTGAGAGGTCTTGGGCGTGGCTGTGGAGCTGAGGCCAGGCCAGCGTTTCCAACGAGTAGACCAGAGAGCTGCAGGCCCTCTTCTCTCTCTGGGCATGGGCCAGGATCTGATCATCCACCTGCATTAGATTACTGCCCATCTCCACTAGAACCTCCGACAGCTGGCAACAAAATCAATAAGACATTCAGAGATACATCAACAGCACATACCGACTGCTCCATTCAAACGGTTTAGCATTACCTACAGTGACAATAGGGAAATTAAACTGGACGCTTTTTTAAAACGTCAGACGGCCCTTTAATGTGACAGGTCAGTTACCTCTCGAATCTGCGTGACGTAGTCCATGAACTTCTCCATCATCTGGGCGACATAAAGCACGTCCACGGAGTCTGTGAACCCTGCCGCCTCTAGGGTATATGAGCGCACCTGATGTGCCACTGTCATGGCATTGGAGGTATTGATTGGCCTCTGAAACACAGGAACACCAAGACATCTGTCACACCTCAAGCTAACCTCAACCGCGCAACAGAAGAGAATGGCGGTGACCTCAGGGCTTGGTACTGACCAGGATGAAGGTATGCAGCACGCGGGTGATGCCATTGGTGTAGTGACAGTTGGCGTAGTCACCTTCCTCCCATTTCCCAGCACGGTCACAGTAACGGGAGGCCTTCTTCTGCTCCATATCTCCCTCTAGGGGCAGGGAGGGGTAGCGCAACTGCAGGCAGTACTGGTGAGACATGATGCCTGCCAGGGTTCTTGGCCACCTGGTATTGATAACAACAAACGCTGGTTGAATATGAGAACCATTAAGGCAAAACGCTTTGCAGTTTGGGTTATTTGATCCTAATTGAGGTAAGCATAATCAAATTACCTGAACTCCCCTCGGTTGTTGACCACTTTTTCCTCTGGACAGAAGGAGGCGCTGTTTTCCAGCACGAGTATTTCAACAGTGCGGGAAATGTTGCCCCTCCCAGTAGTCACCACACACTCCCACTCTCCGCTGGCCTCCACATGCACATTAAATAGGATGAGCTCACTGCAGGCAGAGTAGACAGAGCGCTGTTTACTTTACTGTCACAGGATCATGTGTCTGAAGCAACTATTAGACATTCTCTGACAAACATTTTCAGCACTCATACTGCAGAAACACTGGCCACCGTAAGTGTCAGGGAAATGGGAGCTCACCTGGTGATGAAGGTGCAGTCGTGCACAGCGCTCTCCTCCAGCTGGACACCCATCTGCGGGTCAGAGGTCACCACCTGACCATTGTGGCGCCAGTGCACGGTGGTGATCTTGTCCACCAAGGCAGTGGTGCAGTGGAAGGGCAGGCGGTCCCCTCTGAACACCACTTGCCGCTGGGAGGGGAGCAGGGACAAGGTGTGCAGCTCCAGGGAACCCTCTACATCACACAAACACACACACACACACACACACACACACACACACACACACACACACACACACACACACACACACACACACACAGGGAGGATGAGGTGGAGGAGGATGAGTTACATTTAATTCCCTGTGGCTGTTCGTCGTGCTGCCATGTCATTAGCTCAGTCAGGAAGCTATTACGCGCCTGCCGTTTCAGCCATATTGGATGCAGACTGCATCAATTCATAAAGGCAAACCACAGGGTTAGCTGTCAACAGCCCGCTGCTACTTTGGGAAATATGTCCCCCTCTAAGCCAAGGGAGGAGAATCGCTTGCGAGTGGCTCTCATCGACTGACTCCCCAAGAAGGAGAAGAAGACTCCAGGGGGAGCATGTTGAGATAATGCGTTTGTGAGTACACAGTCTGTGTCATTCAGAAGGCCGCAATTTTGGAGAGTGGTGAACCGCCTCATTCATATGCAGTGAGTTTGGAGGGAGGATCTCACCGCAGTTCAGTTGGTTTTCTCTGAGGCCGCGCAGGGGCTTCCCGCGCAGGCTCCTGGGATAGGCGCACAGCGTCTCGTCCCCCAGCCGGGCAGAGCTGGTCCGAAAGAAGGCCGGCACCCAACGCAATCCACAGTCACATGACAGGAAGTCTGAGTTGAAGTTCCTGGTGAGAGGAGAGAACGGACGGGTCATTTGTCATGGTGGATCGTGAAGAGGAAGGAATGCACATCTTCAGTTCAACGAGACTCCTCAAGAGGATTCCTCATTAGCAATGTCTGCTCAGTTACGGTTTATATTTTTGTTTGCTCATCAAATATAATAAAAGCAAATGATCATATATTGTTCTACAAATATTTATTCACTGCTTCTTTCAACACAAACAAACATACATATCTGAGCACTTTTTCGAATGAAAACAAGCTTATGTTTGTATTTGTAATAAAACTGTACTGAATAACTGTATCCAAAAATGTACTATAACTAAAAGGCTGAAAATAATCAGTGGGAAATGTCTGGCTCAGAAAATGAAAGTCTCTCATGCAGTGAGTCATCTAATTTCACTCACAAGTTGTAAATCTAGATTTGAACACAGTCTGAATATACAAATGGCTCACTGAATATTTGGGAGATCTTTTACATTTTAGACTTAAAATTTACTTAACAGAACTATAACATCTTTAAAATTCATTCTAACATTCAGTTGACTTTGTTGTACGAAATACTGTATGGTGAGATCAAATATTTAGGAAAGTATTGGTATTGCTTTAGTACTCACACTAGTTTAAGAGATGGTAGTTCTTGGAACACACCTGGGTCCAGAGTTGATATTATGTTGCCAGAAAGGTTGCTGTTATGCGAACAATGTCAGAAAACAACCAAATGAACAAATGAAACACAAACAATGCACTAATATGCTTCACATGTGCTGTTTAGATTTGTCTCTTACAGTTTAGTGAGGTTGGGCAGACCCTGGAACATGTCTGCAGTCAAGCAACCGATGCGGTTGTTGGACAGGTCGCTAAGAGAGGACAAAAGACGGAAAGAAGAGACTCGACTGAAATCGCTAGAACATGATCTCATGGATAACCTTGTTGTTTTTGGAAATGCAGCCATTAGAATATGATCCAAGCCTTATTGAACAAAACACAGTCCAGTGACACAAGGCATTCACTGAATCAAACGTTACCCCCAGGGCCGTATGCGATCACACTTAACATTGCATTCGTCATTCCCCACTCGGGAACGTTAACCGAGTTATCCAAACAGAGCAGGGGAAACAGAACAGAACCAGTTTCCCCATCACCTTCCCTTAGTTGTCACTTCACAAAGATCTCTGTCTAATCTCATCACTGATGGAGTAACAGTAAGCCCCTGGTGGGGGGGAGGGCTGGTGATTTCTATCTCCAGCCAGAGATGGGATTTGCACTATTGCACTCCTGACACTACGCAGCTGAGAGCTGTCCAGAGCATGTGTTTATCTCACTCTATTTGTTTTGAGAGGCCCCAGACCTTCCAGTGAAAACACTGGTAGAGGGAAGGGTGGGAGAGAAGGGGGGGGGGGGGCAGCAGGAGTTATGGGGTGGGTTGTTAGGAGTTGGGGGGGGGGGGGGGGGTGGTGGTATCCAGACCCTCCAAATGTATGTATTTATTAATTTTTTCAACACAACACAATAAGCAAACTGCTGTCCGGTTGCATTTGGACGTGACCGGTGCACGTCAGTAGCACCCTGAGGTGTTCATGGAGGCAGGGTGGGCAACCAGATATGTCAACAGAGCAGCACAAAAAAAATACACCAACGCCACAGCCTGGACCTTGACGGTCAACACAACACTCACACCAGAGTCACCAAGTAATGTATGACACCAGCCATGGGTTGTCATAATACCGTGCTCTTAGATGTATGGGGACGTGTAGGCCGGTTTCTTTCCCAGACTACTGGGACTCCTTCAACACAAACATTCGCTCACCAGTAACTCCTTTTTTATGATGTACTCACTGCAAAACAATTGCGTTCTGGATTCCTCTGTGTGTGTGTGTGCGTGTGTGTGTGTGTGTAGCAGTGCTTTGGGCTTATATGGTAGCCGTTTGGCGTGAACGGTGTTTGAATCATTTTTATTGTCTACTTACAGTTTCCGAAGTTCAGAAAGCCCCTGGAAGGCTCCTGGCATAATGGTGCTGATCAAGTTATGTTTAAGGTCCCTGTGGAGACAAAACAAAACAAAGCATACAAACATTAGCTTCGTGGAAAAAATTCCTCTGTCATGGGCATCGAGCGGGAGGGAAATAAATAGAAAAAATAGAAAGGCTCAATCTCGACACTGAAATAACATTAAAAAATCTTTTACAAGTGGGTGAAAAGCATGTGAAGTGAAGACATATGCCAGAGACATTGTTAAACCAGTGGGACGTAGCTCGCTAGGTCCCTGCACACACACTGGAAATCCAAGCCGACCCGCCACCTGGCCTTGAGGCGAGCGAAGGCGCAAATACTTGACCAAAGAAAACAGCGGCGCTAGCCGCACAGCTCTACCCTTTCAGCACCGTCATTCCCACCATCACCTCTTTCCCAAGCACAAATATTAATTTCTCTCTAAACAAACTTTGAAGATCTAATTTCATCCACCGGTCCTCCGTCAAACTACTTCCCATGCCCTGCTTGCGCCCATATGCTAAAACCATGCAGCCCAGATGCCCCTCTTCATCAGCTAACCTGTCCAAACTCCTAGAATGCATTCTTGTTTGAATATATTGGCCAGGGGGGAATAAGGAGGTTGCAGAAGGTCAGGAGAAGAATGGGGCAACATGGGTCTACAATGTGATCCATGTGGGAACAAGCGCTTGTTCCACGGTCTGCTTACAGGGGCTCAAACACACGCACACCTTAGTTTACAAACACTGTCATTTTGCCTTCATCCTGGCACTTTTACCCAGCACGCATCTACGGTAGACGGGACCTCAACCTTTTTCTTGTGGCACCAGACACACAACAACTATCCCAAGTCTATTTTCTCACCGTACGACTTCCCGGCCTCGCTTCTAGACCAATGTCTCCTCAGATGAGCTATTCTGATCAAATGCAGAGTAATAGAGTGCTTTCAGATAATGGCTTTCCAGTAAAAACAAGACGCGCCTGCCGGTATGCCTGGAGTTGCTGTTGCCGGCCGGGGACGTGCGCGAGCCAAACTCCAACACGAGCTGTCATCAGCCGTATCAAGATGGGAGATGCAGAATAGGTTGTAATGACGGAGCTGAGGCTACGGCTGGCTCCGCACCAGGCGGCTGAAGTCTGATGTGTTTGTCTCCAAAGCAAACCGCCTTGAACAATACAGGCTGCCTGTGTGATGATGGCTGCGCACGCACACAAACAATCACACACACACACACACACACACACACACACACACACACGTACATCCATACATGTGATGTATAATGTATAGATTGTCGCTATTATTCTTTTCTTTCTTTTCTTATCTTCTCATGTTTTCAGAAGAGCATTTCAGAGCCAGGCGGATGGACCATGGAGATTCAGAGGCAGGCTGGGCAGACTTCCAGTGGAGATGAATTCTGAGTGTAAAAAAGCAGCTATGCAGTTATGTCTGCATGTCTGGGGTTACTGGAAAGCTGAACTGCACAGCTATCAGGGAGCTTGGCTACAAGCTGGTCTCAAACACCTCATAAAAAAAGTCCCAGTTATTTAGCAGTGTGGGACCTTGAATACATGTGGCTAAAGTCACATGGGACGAAATTGTCCAATCTATCACGCTTACATTTCCTCTTGGATTACACACTTGGATATACGTCAGACGATTTGCCGTGGAGCGTTTAGAGCGTGGCGTGGTTTTCCTCAGCAGAAGGGGAGGGAAGGATGTGGCCTTGAGCGCTATCTCCTGCATATGTGGCCCATAGGGAGCTATTCACAGGCTGAGCTGTGTCTTTAGTGCCACTGAGCATTAGTGGGTGTGGCCGTACTTGTGTCAGGTTTGTTGACCGTCGGCGGCCAGAGAACAATGCAGCAGTTTCCAGCCTGCGTGTCCCGGGGTTAATTAGAGCCGTGCTGAAAGGTGGGGCACTGCCCACAATTTCCTTTCTCTGGACTTTTCTATATTCATCTCTTTCAAGCGTGCATGCACACACACACATACACGCGCAAACATACACACATACACACACTCCTAACACACACATTCATACACACACACAGATGCACACAGAGACGCAAGCACAGACACAAGCACACACACACGCAATCACATTGCGCTCTCTCTCTCTCTCTCTCTCTCTCTCTCTCTCTCTCTCTCTCTCTCTCTCTCTCTCTCTCTCTCTCTCTCTCTCTCTCTCTCTCTCTCTCTCTCTCTCTCTCTCTCTCTCTCTTCTCTCTCTCTCTCTCTCTCTCTCTCTCTCTCTCACACACACATTCCTCTCTCTCTCTCTCTCACACATACACCACTCGTAACACACACACACACGCAATCACACACACATACATTGCTCTTTCTCTCTCTCTCTCTTTCTCTCTCACACACACACACGCAATCACACACACATACATTGCTCTCACTCTCTCTCTCTCTCTCTCACACACACACACACACCCACACATTCCTCTCTCACACACACACACACACACACACACACACACACACACACACACACACACACACACACACACACACACACACACACACACACACACACACACACACACACACACACACACACACACACACACACACACACACACACACACACTAGCTAATGACTTACAGCTCATACTGCAACAGATCACAGGCACAGTGGAATAGTTGAATACTCACACACTCACACACACTATACAAACACACTCAATCAAATGTCAACTCAATCAACCACAGAACCTAAAAATAAACAAACTATTTTCCGGGCCCCATATGTAAATCTGGGAAACTGAGTCACAGATATAGTTTGCTAATAAAACATTAAGCTGTGCTAGGAGTGTTTTTGTGTGTGTGTTACTATGGCCCACCCCTTTAACAGTAATGGTCATAGCAATTGCAGATATCAATTCCAGATTCAGAATTGAATTAAGATATCACAAAAGGAATTCACACTTGTCAAAATGCCATTGTAGATATCGTCAATGATGTATGTATGTATCTGTAATGAATATGGTAATATACAGTAGGTGACATACGCAAATTGGTTTGTTGATATCTGAAATGGTTCCATTCCAACATGTGGAAATTCTACCGTAGATCTCTCTCTAAAAAGGAATTACTGATAACCATAATTAAGTTAAAGATACCAGTAATATCACTTTTGACGAGTCAAAATGTAATTCATACGTTGTGAAAATACATTGTAACCTGTAACATATTTTTTGTATTGACAGATAATCAATTAACATTTTGACATGTCAAAGTGTCATTTCCACTAGCGGAAACTAAATGGCTACTTGTCAGCCCTACTGATTAAATGTTAAACGGGCTTGCCATAATGTTACATGAAAGCAGTGTGTGTGTGTGTGTGTGTGTGTGTGTGTGTGTGTGTGTGTGTGTGTGTGCGTGCATGCGTGCATGTGTGTGTGTCTGATACAGTCGCCTATCTCCAGGTTTGGGAATGTGGAGGAGGCTCAGCAGGAGGTCTTTGACACTCACACCGACCCCCCACGTCCCCCCCCCCCGTCCCCCCGAGTTATCACTCAAAGATATGCTTTAAAAAAACAACCTTTAACTTGCCTTTTTCACACCAACATGTTTATGCAGTACGTGTTGTACTCGTGCTTTGATAGCTCCCCGTCTCACTTGTAAGAAGCTTGGGATGAAGGTAAACATATCATACCTTCACCTTCAGAACCACAGAAGGCTCCCCTCATGGACTCCCCATGTGGTCTCTGTGATGAGGCTATAGGAGACCAGCTCAGCTCCCAGCCAGCCCAAGCACACCCCCCTGTCTGGTTTGCTTCCACTGGCCCTAACACCAGTCTTATTTCCCTTCTTTAAAGGAACACACCCTGGCGTCCTGATCAATGGCCTGGTCCAGTGCCGCTCTGAAGAGTCACCTCTATATGGGATGGGAGGGTGGTGGTGGGTGGATAGGTGGGGGGGGGGGGGGCATCCAGAAGCACCTGGGGCCCCATGCAGGCAGAGAGAGGGGGGAGCAGTGGTGTGTGCTTGTAGGGAGCAGGCGAGAGGGAGAGAGGGCCCTAATGAAGACACGAGCTCCAGGGCCTGCGCTGCAGAGCTGGAGTGCTCCTTTATGAAAAGCACAGTGGCAGGCCGCTGGAGTGCTCCAGTGACATTGTTCAGGCCCCCGGCCCTCTGGGCGAGCCCCGCAGAACCACCAGGGAGACCAGGGGACGGACGCTCATTATCGCCAGACTATAGCGGCGGAGAATTTCCTGTTTCACTTGGATCCGAAAATGTGTGTTTTAAGGCGTCTGCCGATTCCAATTTGTGGCACCGTGGCTTCGACACACACACCCGCAGACACACACCCACAGATACACACACACACACACACACACACACACGCGCACACAAGCACACACGCACACACGCACACACGCACACACACACACACACGCATGCACACTCAAGCACGCTTACACACACACACACACACACAGGGACACAGTGTGTATTTTCTGGGGTGGTTTTCTTTGGATAAAACACTGGCTTCAAGAGAGAAAGTGAGCTGCTCCGTGGTTGGTTTACTGGCACCTGAGTTCCTGACAGGGGTCAACAGAGACCATTTTTGAGTCGCGTGTCATTTCCTGTCTGGTTGGCGTCTTTCGCACGGAGACCCTCGCTCGTTTATTTTTACAGTTTCCTTTTTCTCCCTCTCCTTTACGAGCTGCCTTTCCCCCATAGGGAGGGGCAGGTGGGTTTGGAGAGACGGGCCAGTCGAGCAGAATCGGCCCCTGTGTAAGGCCCCTGAGAGCCCACCTCCCCATACTCCACAGCACACTTGCTCACAATGGGAGCTCTGTAACGCAGACCCAGAACCCCCCCCCCCCCCCCCCCCCCCCCCGCAACCCACACCCCCCACCTCCTCCTCCTCCTCCTCGCCAAAACAGGAAACCAGGATCTGCTGAGCGCTTGTTTTTTCTACTAATTTCCTGCTTTCCTGCTGCCCCCTTCCCCAGATTATTTTCTTTAGTTTCTTTTTCTGGTTCCTCTCCGATTGGATGCCTAATCTATGTTTTTTTTCTCTCTTCGACATCTTCTCCTCATCTGGGAAGCAGTCGCCTCAGAAGAACTGGGATTATTGTCTCCCCTTGTCGTTAAATTCTAGATTTTGCATGAAAAATACAGTAGCTCTGCTTCATACGCCGGTGAGGACACCTCCCGTACGTTTAAGACCTGAAGAGTTTGAAGACGCGGCTCCTGCACTCTGCAGCTTGAGGAAATGGCCGTCCATTGTCCTCAGGGCCGACATCCCAGCCATCGGTGAAAAAATAAAGAGCATGGGTCGTGGCACTTGAGTGACACTAACCCTAACCCTGGGTTCCACGGCACGGCTGTTAATCAAGGGGTGGACAGGAATAGCAATATACACTTTTTTATTTGAAGTGTAACATTTCCTAAGTTGATTATATGTTTCTATAGCGTGCTGCAATAGGAGCCGGGGAGGAACTCTGCCAAGGAACGTTCAGCGACCGCAAGACCTTATTGACTCTGACCGGGGCTTTCTGGAAGCGGCGAGGAGCGGGGAGACGATGCCCGCGCCTCCGCTGCAAGAACGGCGCATGAAATGCAGCATGGACAGAAGTCAAACACAATGCAGCTCACTTTGCATTTCGGCGGGAACAGAATCATTCCAGAGATGGGCTTTTAGTCAAATAACGGCTGTATATCCTAAGAGGTTTCAGCGCGTTACACACTTTTTTTAAAAAACGTACATAGAAATGAATTCCATGGAACCTTTTTTAAATGATGAAATTCAGTAGGAGCTGAAATAATGGCTGAGTGTTCAGCCTTGAGTTGAACTCCCAACTTGTAGCCAGAAAAAGGAAGGAGTTGGAGCAAAGAGTGAACCGCTATACGTGGAGGAGCAGGATGGGGAATTAAGAAGAGAGGACGACATTATGTATGGAAACCGCTCGCAGAGGAATAAAACGTATTCTCTATTGAAAGCGTATCAAGTTTTCGCCAAATGCGAACGCAAGCTTTTTGTCCGCACGTGTGTGAGTGTGTGTGTGTGTGTGTGTGTCGGTGTGCGTGTGTATAAAAAGCTTTGGGTTCGGTAATGGGCTTATGAGAAGGTTTGCTCGCCGTTTGAACAAACCCCCACAGCCACGACCGAGCTATGTTTGCAATCCAAACACTCCCTGTTCCTCCTCGGTTTATCTCAAAGACACATCTGGAGTCTATCAACTCCGCCACCCCCAACCCCCCAACCCCCCCACCCCCCCACACACATTTTCTGTTTCCACTCCGGAGCACGCTTAACCCCTTCCTCACCTTCTCCACCCCTCTGTGTCACGCACGAGGTAACCAGTCGTTTGACGGTCAGAGCGCCAGCACACGCTAACAACACATCATGTTAATTTGTGCTCGACGGAGCAGTGGGAAGAAGAACTTCGATTCTAGTGATTCTAGGGTCGGCCGTGGAGCCCCCCCACAGATGGTCCTTCCTAAACCCAATTTCAGGGGTTTGAAGCTTTTGTGGAGGAGGAGGAGGAGGAGGAGGATGAGGACAGAGTAGGCCACAACCACAATCTGTATCCTTGTCCTGCCTGCCCTGAGCGGTCTAGACAGCGAGGCTTCTACGAGAGTCACCTCCGCTTATTTACAGCGCCGGCGTTTACGTGCAATTAGCCTGCCCACTTGTACTGTATCCCCGCTCATCAAGGTCATTTGCTGAGCCTCAGTGGAAATAATCTTCATCTCCCATCAAGGCAAACAACTTCAGCTTTATATAGAAACACAAACAGAAACTACAGTTCTCTCTCTCTTTCTCTCTCTGTATTTTGCTTATTTGCTGTCTTGCTTCGCCAGCTATCAAATCACATGAATCCATCTCACTGCTTCTGCGTCAAATGGTAAAAATACGTTTAGGTTGGCCTCAATCCTTACCATGAGTACTGAAAATGTCAGGCACCATTTTAAGGTCTGTTTGACCATGCAAATTATACCTCAAGTGGAACCTCCTGCCTGTGGAACTTCCTGTCATAACGTTTGTGTAAGATTCTTGGCGATTGGATTTACATGGGATCTTCTCTTCATGGAAACATAATACATAATCACAGATAGCACTCAAAATATATGTAGATATTTAATTTGTACACAAATGTAAACACAAAAAATAATGCTGAATCTGTGCATTCTCATGACCCGCACATTTGACAAGACAAACATCCACCAATGTTTGTCACATGACAAAATCCTAAATAACCGCCGTCAAGTGGCTTCAGGAAAACAGGAAGTGTGTGTCACTGTGTCCGTGTGTTCATTCACCTATAGTGCTGAGGAAAAGAAAAGAAAAGTCTGACACACACACAAACACACTCTGGAGACAATAGGTTTTGTTGGCAAAGCCGATCAGTCTACCAATATCTGTGGCCACTGGCCACAAAGCTCACTCTCAGATGTCATCCTTTCTAGAGACCTGTCCACTGCAGCACACTGATCTCGCTCTCATTCTCTCTCTCCCTCTTTGTCTCTCCCTCTCTCTCTCTTCCCCATTTCCAACCTATGTCCCCCTTCTTTTGCCAACCTATTCTTTCTCTCTCTCTCCTTCTCTAGCTCCCTCTCTCTTTTCCCCCTGTCCAACCTATGTCCCCCTTCTCTCTCTCTCTCTCTCTCTCTCTCTCTCTCTCTCTCGCTCTCTCTATCACTCTTCCTGTAGGGTGAACAGACCTGGTAATGAGGGCTCCTTGTGCCCAGCTTGTCCTGTGTCCCATGGTGCAGTGGGGCCCAGTTGGACAACAGCCAGAGAGACAAGAGCTCATTATTCTCATTACATCGCCTCAAATCAGTGCAGGACAGGCTGCTGGGAGCTGTCCTTTGCTCATAAAGGGCCCAGCTTGTTAGCGGGCCAGCCTCGTTAGGGCCGACTGCATCACGTCCAATCAGGAAGGGTGTACATGGTGTTGGAAGTAGCCCAATAGGTAGGCATGTACAGTAGGCTACGTGCAACACTAATGGAGTCTTGCTGTGTATATGTGTGTGTGTCTGTATGTGTGTGTGTGTGTGCGTGTGCGTGTGCGTGTCTGTGTGTGTGTGTGTGTGTGTGTGTGTGTGTGTGTGTGTGTGTGTGTGTGTGTGTGTGTGTGTGTGCGCATATGTGTACATGGGATAATGTTGACATGTGTATGTGTTAAAAAATGTATGTGCTTCTGTTAAACATACGACAAACTGAAACCTTTGATTATGAACACCAGAGTTTTTCTAGCGACTGAGGGAATGAGCTCAGCCCTTACACCCTCACATTGATGTTCAAGGCATAAGAGGGTTTAGATCCAAACCACAGAGATAAACAGGTGTGATCAGGGCCATGAGTCATGCTAATTAGAAAAGTATGCATTGTGCATCCATTAGCTATGGATGGAATGAAAGAGGATCCTTTAGAAGCAAGCCTAGTCTGAGAAACCAAAGTGGCGTGCTCCGTTTAAACCTGCGTTCAATAGTGCTGCTTTCAGTATAAAAATGAGTGTTGTTATGGGTGTAGTAAGGAAAGGTAGACATTACTTCACTGCAAGCTCCTTCTGCACCCAGGTATGATCCCATGGTACAGGGTTTCATCCCCAAACCCGGGCCAAAACCAGCTGATCCAAGATGTAAATGTAGCTGTTGGAAGGGCAGACCTTTTTTTTTTTACAGTTACAAAAACACGGCAGTCCAGTAAAAGAGGGCAAAACAAACAAGGCTAAATTGCTCCTCTGTGCTTGGGTGGTTTGGCAGGTTATAAAGGCAGCAGTGGCTTTGAGGAGAGGCTGCCCCAATGAAAGGGTCAGCTGTGCAGGCTGCTGCCCTGTCTGGCCTGGGAGGCGGACAAGGGCTGGCCAATGGAGCTTTATGCTACCGCTAACAACAGCACGCTGGTTTCACCTCTTGAAGAAGATTTTTATTAATCCACACACATAGTGGTCACACAACACACAGCGGGAAGTGGTGGCCGCCAAACACACACACGCGCATGCAGGGAGGGTGGCCCGTGGAAATTTGGCCTCTGCATTTGACCCGCTGCCCCTCCAGGGGCAGCAGGCAGCCATTTTGACAGCACCCGGGGACCAACAGCTCCAGGTTTTACATCCACATCTTGGTCAGGGACATGGACAGGAGAGGCGATCTTCACATGTTTTTTAATTGGGGTTCTTTTACACTGTAAGGAGACCCAGCGGAGCACGGGGAGAACATGCAAACTCCACACAGATAGGCCCACCTGGGCACCCCCGAGTCAACAGCGCCTCAGGCGGGAATCGATCCCGAAAACCAAGGTCAATATGTTACATGCTGACAGAGTAGATTGTCAGCAGGTGTGTAGACAGAGGGAGATGAATGAATGACGTGAACTGGAAGCCACACATACACAGACAGGGAGTAGGAGAGTTACCTGGCCAGGTACTCAGGGTGATGGTCAATGATACTCGATGCAGGTGGTTACCGGGGACACACAGAAGGCAGGGTGGAAACAGGCTTGACCTGGGAGATGTGAGTCACTAAGAGGTATGTGGTTTCCCTAGCGATGGAAAGCTTGGATAGGGAAATTAAGTGGGCGGTTTTAGAAAAGTGGTCGATGACTGTGAAGATGATGGTGTTACCCACGGATGGGGGGGAGATGTGGGACCTGGGAATGTGCAGGGGGTGGAGAACGCTGGAATAGGGTCTGGTGGAGAACTTACTTTGTATGGGTGAATGCGCGGCTGTCCGAGGGGGCAGTACCTGTGTCGGGTTCCTGCTTCAAAGTGGGTTCCTGCTTCAAAGTGTGAGTTACCATGGACTCAACCTCCCAGGTAAGGGTACCAATGAGACGAGTGGGCGACAGTATGGGGTCAGGACCCATGCCACAGTCCTCCGTAGAGCATAGGTGGGACAGGGCATCAGGCTTGCCATTCCAGGAGCCAAGACGGTACGTCAGGGAGAAGTTAAAGCAGCCAAAGAACGGGTCCATCTGACCTGCCAGGAGTTAAACCTCTTGGCTGAATGTAAGACAAGTTTCGATGGTCGGTCCAAACTATGAAGAGCTGCTTGGAGCCCTCCAGCCAATGACGCCACCGTTCTTGTGCTAGTTTCACAGCTAAAAGCTCCCACATCGTTGGCCACATCATAATTTATCTCTGGAGGGGAAAGCTTTTGAGAGAAAAATGCACAATTAACAAAAGCTAAATGGGTCAGCATGTCACAAAGGACATTGTTAACTAAGGCTTGGAAAATGGCTGGGGTATTGATGAGGCCGAAAGTCATAAGTAAATAGTCAAAATGACCAAGGGGAGTGTGGAAGTGTTCTTCTACTCATCCCCCTTGTGGATGCAGACCCTATGGTAAGCGTTGCTTAAGTCCAATTTGGAAAACATTGTGACACCACAGAGGGGAACAAAGGCAGCACTTATGGATGCTTTACCATTTGATGTTGTTCAGGCCCCTAAAGTCTATGCACGTCCAAAGAGTACAGTCCTTCAGGCCAACAAAATAGAGGCCTGCACCCAACACGGAGGATGTGATCAACTGGTTGAGATTGGGATGTTCCTTCTGGCGCGTTTTGGAATGCCTCCTGCTGCACATCTCTCTGTTAAGAGGTCCGGAACTGGTGGCTACGGTGCGGGAACCTTGGTGAAGGGAAATTAATTACTTTGTGGCGCTCTTGTCATGCATCGGATGACCAAAAACTCATCTATTGCATGCATTTTGAAAATGCCGTTTTCAGCTCTGGCCTCAGCATCGACCAGGTTAGAGCGACTGCCCTTAACACACTGCTCAGGGAGGCTATGCAGGAGATATCTGTGCTATTGTCCAAAGACCAGGAAGCATTGTCGAACCCCTGGTCGCCATCATAGCGTTCGGGGGCAGTGACAAAGGGTTCACAAGAGTGAGAAAGTATACTTGGGGCTGGGAAGAACCAGAACCACCTGGGGAGGCGGTGGAGCGTGGAGGTCTATGATGGAATTCAAGATGGCCTGCAGGCTAGTCTCAATCTCCTGCAGGGGTTGATCATGCGGCCCCAAGAGGGCTCCTTGCCACTGGACGACCAGGTGGATGTTCTCTGTTTGGACTAGGTCCATGATTGGCCAGATTGTACTGTTATGGTTAGAGGATGAGTGGAGGTCAGAGTAGAAGGCAGAAGAAGTGGACGGCATGACAGTGTGTGTGTGTGTGTGTTTGTGTGTGTATGCGTGCAAGCCTGTGTGTGTGTGTGTGTGTGTGTGTGTGTGTGTGTGTGTGTGCATACATGTAGCGACACTGTTTAAAATTACAGGCAAGAGAAAGAAAACGAAGACCTCCATAATAACAATGCATTGTGACATGGCAACATATATACAGTATATTGACCTGCTATAGTGCCTGTATACGAGTATATTGCTACATGCCTGCAGTGCTTATAATGCTACTATCTGCTTGTAATGCTACAGGCATGGATTGCCCCAGCCTGAAGGGAACAGAGAGTGAAAGTTTTAATGGAATTGGGAAAATGCTAGACAGTCGGGGAAGGGCTGTGCAGTAATTCCCTGTTGTGTGTTGACTCAGCCCTAGTGGGCTGGCCTTTGATTAGAACACTGACCACAGCATATGAGTAACTGTGCACTACTCCAAATGACAAGCACATGTCAACACGCTGGAAACAATGAGCAGACCGGGCAGGCAGACAGACAGACAGACAGACAGACAGACAGACAGACAGACAGACAGACAGACGGATGCAGAAACAAATCAAAACAGGTGATGGGACGACGGTTCACAAACAAGAGGTAAACAAACAGAAACCGAGAATGACTTTGTTTGTGACTGTCAGCTTGAGCCAGCCCAGCCCAGGACCAGCCCTGGACCAGCCCAGGACCAGTCAAGCCCAGTCTGGCATCACACTTTCAGTTCAGTCCCTTCCACATTCACACATTGGCAGGTTTTACACCGGACAGCACATTTCCCATGAGCTCACATGCTGCATGGTAACAGTGAGTGGTGTAGATGTCCTATAGTTGCATGGCAACAGGACTGTATTAAGATGATCTTGTTTGAGACACGGCCAGGCCAGGCACGGCTCTGACGAGTTAAATGACAACTTTACAGTTGTGTGCCTCTCCATCCACCAGATGCACACACACACACACACACACACACACACACACACACACACACACACACACACACACACACACACACACACACACACACACACACACACAACACACACACACACACACCACACACACACACACACACACTACAACCACTACCATTATCCCCCAGAGCGCTTGGTGTGATAACAAAGCAGAAGAGACAGTTTATAAACAAGCTAAGAATTTGCAGGCCAGTTCCTCACAAGTAGGAATGTTGTAAGTGTGCATGTGTATACGTGTGTGTGTGTGTGTGTGTGTGTGTGTGTGTGTGTGTGTGTGTGTGTGTGTGTGAGAGAGAGGAGTGTGCATGTGTGTGAGTGTGTGTGTGTGTGTGTGTGTGAGAGAGGAGTGTGCATGTGCGTGTGTGTGTGTGTGTGTGTGTGTGTGTGTGTGTGTGTGTGTGTGTGTGAGAGGAGTGGGGAGATTGGGGCTCTGTTCTGTGTCTCTCACACCACTCCTGGTTTCAGGGCTCCACCCTTCAGCCCCCCCCCCCCCCCGCTGGTTCACCAATGGCTCCAGGTACGAGGGCCCGTTAGTGGACCAGATCGCGTTTCCAGACCCCAATAACCCTGCGGCGCCCCAGGAAGCCAGGTCTGCACATACAGAAAGCTAACAACACCAGATCCTTTTACAACAAATAACGACATACTTGTGGGATTACCAAGGCCCGGGTAGGCTATTGCTATTGCTATTTGTACTTCAACACAGGTCATATATATACCCTCGGCACCAGAGGTCACAAATCCATCAACATTGTGATATCAACCCTAAAGTGTTTGTCTGTCACTGCACTGTATTGTATTGAAAATGTGTTGTAAATGATGGGAAATGGAACCTAGAAGCTGTTTCCCCTTGACTTTTCCAGGGGCCGATGCGTATAAAAACACCAAATTAAGGGTCTTGTGTTGAGCCAGTATGTCTGGTGTGTGAGGTCCTGTAGTAGGTACTAACAAGATCACAAGTGTGGCAAATTACCATATTTTTCTTTCTTCCCAACATTTTTCGAGAGGCTTGTTAACTTCATGGGTGGCGGCTGGAAAAGGGGGCATGTGGAACTAATATTCTTTGAGAGCAGTCTACCCCATCTCTCTCTCTTCTCCCTCCTCTCTCTCTGTCTCTCTCCCTCTCTCTGTCTCTCTGTCTCTCTCTCTCTGTGTCTCTCTCCCAGACATCTACAGTAGGCAGACTGAAGGCGTTACGATGACAACGGTCATCCTAACACACAGTGTGGGAGGACGACTCTGTGGAACATCAGACTTTTCTGTAGTAAGTAACAATGTGAGGAATCCAGAGTGCTGGCTGGGCTAATCATGCTGGCAATACGAGCGCAATGAGGTGCCTGTGCTAATGTGCTAATGTGCTAACGTGCTAACATGCTCGTGAGAGCTGCTGTAATGAAAGGACGATGTTCTTCCTCAGAGAGACTGTCACCCTTCTCTGTATGGCGCCGGCATCTTCTTGAAAGACAGACGAGAAAACACGTCTCGATACGATAGAAAATACACACACACACACAAATGCATGGTTTCTATCAAGTGACAAAGTTTCTTTGCCTGGACTGGAATTCCAACTGAACTCTCATTCCACACTGCGACAAGTCACCTCCTCCTCCTCCTCCTCCTCCTCCCAGTTGCGACTACACCATTTTCCAGGAAGCCTTCCAGTAGATTTGCAGCTTTTCAACTCTTCGCTGGGAGTGTTGTACATTCACATTACCCAACACATTCTCCAGCACATCGCTCTCCCCAACTCCAAACACACACACGCGTGCACACACACAAACATGTGTACACACGTGTACATGCAGGCACATGCACATGCACACGCACACACACACACACACACACACACACACACACACACACACACACACACACAGACACAGAGAGAGCTCATGTCTGGGCTGCTGGCTTGTCTGGGAGACACAGACAGAGCTTCCAACAGACACACACACACACACACACACACACAGGCACGTACATCTTCTGCCAGGAGAGATTCTCTCTTATCGTGTCCAGTGATTTGGGGGCTTCCCAGCTAACGATGGAGTGTGTTGTAATGATGTGAGATAAACGTGTGATAGGCCGTCTTAAGTGTGTTATCCTCCGTGCCGCGTGGCCTGCCCACCTCCGTGGAAGGTGTGTGCTGATGTGTGGATTTCCCATGATGCTCCCTGGGCCTGAGCGCGTCTCTCTCTCTCTCTCTCTCCCCCCCTATATGGAGCCCCGGAGCCTGGGCTGCTGTTCAAGATCCCTACCGCTTTCCAGAAAAGGAACCCTCCTCCCTTCTAGCCCATAATATAAAATAATAATGTAGAGAAAACAGAGCGAGGTGGATGGGGAGTGAAGCAGGGGTTTGAGGTGGTGGTGGAGGAGGGGGAGGAGGAGGAGGAGGAGGAGGAGGAGGGGATGGGTACTTACAGTTTCTCCAAAGCATAAAGTCCGTTGAAGGATCCGTTTCTCAAAATCCGGATTTTGTTGTGGCTCAGTATTCTGCGAAAAGGAAAATACGTGCAGCTTTAGAACTCGATTGCTGGGATTTAGGTTGCACAAACCATAGCTGTGCTTAAGGTTACAGTTCCACCGTTTACCATGAAGAAAGACATCACGCACGCTCCAATACAAACAGAAAGCTATAAACATGAGTGAAAGCCTGTTGTTATGAATGGTGGGTTTTGTAACACCGAGGGATCGGTGCGTAGCTGGAAGCGCCAGGGTCATATATTATTCAATCTGACCACATTCAGAACGGGTCGACCAGTGGCATCTTAGTTTAGTTTTGTGCAAATAAAAATCTGGTTTCTTAAAATACACATACAGTATGTCCTCACACAAACACAATTACAAAGGCATTCAATGCACACTGTAAACAAACATCGTAAATGATTATTTTAAAAAGACTAAGCTGTTTTAAAATAGCGATTCAAGAAGGAAATTCATTTAAATTTCTCAGATAAGCCTGGGTTAGAGACATTCTGGCAGACTGTTTCCAATTAATGTTAAACGCTAAATAGCTGACCAAGATAAGGGCAGGATAGCGCGCGGAAGGCACAATCATGATAGCCATTTTGTATCGCTGTGTTCAAAGGGACACGATGTCTGCATCAAAGCAAGGAGGTCGTCCCGAGATGTCAATTTAAGTCACTCCCTGTGGGCAAATCCTTTGGCCTGTACAGCGCTCCTATCAGACCAGACTGGGAGTATACGCTCAGAGGGCGCAGTGCACGCTCACGCACACACACACACACACACACACACACACACACACACACAGACACACAGTCCGGGCTGAGATTTCCCTAAAGCATTCAAGTGTCCTGGGAAGCAGCACTATTTACAGGGCTAATGGATGCTCCAAGGGGACCCGCTGGCCGACCGGAGAGAGCGTCTTCACTGGGGAACCACTCTGTTGCTTTAACATTCCACAGACAGGCCACTTCCCCTTCCTTCTGTGCGGGATACACACACGCTCGTGCACATGCCCCCCCATCCCATCCAATGCCTTTGCTTGTGTACGAAGTGTGCACAGACACACACACACACAAATACAAACACACACATGCACGCACGCACACACACAAACACACACACACATGCAAATACACACACTCACACACACACAAATATGAACACACACACCAAACACACACACACACACACACACACACACACACACACACACACACACACACACACACACACACACACACACACACACACACACACACACACACACACACACACACACACACACACACACACACACACACAACACGCTCACACACACACAGAATAGCTCTCCCTCAGGTGTTGGCTCTTATTGGGCAGTGTGCTTATTAACCGTCATGCTTGTCAGGTGAGTTTATGAATCAGTGTCTTCTGATCTCTGGACCCCCACACAGCACGGATGCAGGGGTCCTCATAACACACACCCAGACACATACACACACCCCCCCCCCCGCACCTTTTTGGACATTGTCCTCACCCCTCACCCTCCGGTGCCTAATGAGCTGTTGGTGAGAGGTAATGTGTTCCTAATCGAGGGGAGTGTGTGTGTGTGTGTGTGTGTGTGTGCGTGCATGCGTGTGTGTGTCTTTAAAGAGAAGGGTTCTAACTGTGAGATTTACAGATTCAGCAGCAGCAGCAGCAGCAGCAGCAGCAGCAGCAGCAGCAGCCCACCACACCCCCACCCCAGCTTCCTGCCACATCAATAAAAACACAGCCTTCAGCTCTGCTCCTTCCAAGTCATTTAATGACCAGATTTGAATCACCAAGTCCGGGTATACACCCCCCCTCCTATTCAACTCCTCAACAGGCCCACTGTATACATGAGCACCCCACAGAGGTTACCTGTGTTCCCTGTGCAGACGGCTGATAAGCACAACACACACTGGACCTATAGAAGCTATGTTGACACATACTCTCTCTATAGCTCTATGAATATATCTATCTTGTTTCTGTTTAGCCTCGTGAGACCGTCCGGATCTCACATTTCAGTGTCTGACCGGAGATCAGTCTGGCCCCACTGCCAAAACCCACAGGGTGGATGAACCAATCACAACCGAGGTGTTTTAGCTCATAACCAAGCAAGGAGCGCAGTGCTGCATAGTACAGCAACAAGTCATAAACAATGGCGCCGCCCAGGGAAAGTGTAGCAATCAAAAGTGTTTTATCTGAAATAGAGCGACGAACCACGTTAAAAGATCGACATAAGTTAGCAAATTTGATCTGAATGGCTGGAGGTTTTATCAATGACTGCCCATGAACTAACGCTGTGCTGTCCACTTTTTGAAACTTCTTTCAACGGCGGCGAGGCCAGACGGACTGAAGTCAGGATGGTCTCACAAGGCTGCTTCTGTTCGCAGTTAACACTGTCTCACAGTGGATGTATGAATGAAAACCAAAAAAACACCAAAAACAACTACAACTACAACATAATCAATATGAAAAATCATTAGCTCTCTGAAATGAGACATCAATATTGGCTCTAGGACTACAGAGATCTTCAGCCTATCCTGTCAAACTAACGTCATCTACCGAAATCTACCGGCAATCCATCTCCATGAAAGTTGCTAGCCCATAGACCATAGCATGTTTGCCTCCAGGACAAACCTTTGTATTGACCACAAGTTAGCACTAAACTGATTCATATGCAATATTGATTCATGTTAGAATATTAATAATAATATTACACCTCATCAGCGAACGTAAGTGGTCCTTGTTTTTCTTTTTTGGGGGCATAGCGTTAATCCGAACCGCCGACTTTGCGGACCAGAGGTCTCACGCTTGTGTCTGGCACGGTACCTCTGCTGAATAACTGAGTGCAGACTGGGTAGATGAAAGCTCCAGAAGATCCGGAACTGCCTGAATAATTCAATACAGATAGGAGGGGAGAAAGTCGTGTCTGGCAGAGGAACACGCCATTTAATTCGACCCAGAGCACTCAGATACAGCCAGGCACATAATAGGCACAGTTCACTCTGCCTATTATGCAAAAATATAACTTGTGTGCTTGTTTTGTGCACATTTGACGGTGTCTTGTGTGTGTGTGTGTGTGTGTGTGTGTGTGTGTGACTATTTTGCTGATGGTTGTGTGTTTCAGTTTGAAGGGAGACTATCCCAGGTGGTTTTCCAAGTGGCAACATATTGCAGATAATGTCTTGCAGCTTGCTGATAAACGTTGAGTGCGTGTGTTGATATTCGGTAGTCTGCGGCGTGGGCGGGTGTTGAGGGGTGGGTCAGCGGGTGGCAGGCAGGAGCTGCTGCATGGTAATTGGCTGTCGGCATGTACGAATGAGGCGATTTGCCGCTGGTCGTATCCACACAACAGGGACGTTGGCCCGGGCGATATGGCCAAAATATTCTATCCCACAATGGTCAGTTAATATCTGGAGAACAATATACAGAATATCACGATCTAGCCCGTGTTTTTTCTGGTAATAAAAAAATTAATGACACTTCCAAAGCGACTTACAAAGAGTACATTTGTTGAAGGAGAGGCAGCAATATATCACTGTGGTACCTGAAGATAAGAATAGAGCTGTTTTCCAGCATTCATATTTACGAGACGAATAGAACGAGTTTCATAATTGCCAAGTTGCCTGCATAAGTAGCTGGGCAGGCGTGCAATTCTAAGCATGATACAACATCTGAGAACGAACAACAATGCTAAGTGCCATTAATAAGTGTTAAGACATATAAACACGCAGGTTAGTGCTAGGGGGGGGGTTATGTAGAGTCCAGGTGAACTCTGAACAGGTGGGTCTTGAGTCTCTTGTTAAGGAGGGGGGTTATGTAGAGGTCCAGGTGAACTCTGAACAGGTGGGTCTTGAGTCTCTTGCGGAAGCTGGCGAGCGACTCGGCCGTCCTGACATGAGCCGGGAGCTCATTCCACCACTGAGGAGCCAGAACCGTGAAGAGTTGGGACTTGGAAGAGCGATGTTTGGCTGTTTTTAGTGAAGGCGGTACCAGTCGTTTGGCAGAAGTTGCCGAGCGGAGTGCTGGGGCGTAGGGTCGGACTAATGTTTGGAGGTAGGTCGGGGCGGTTCCGTTGACAGCCATTATAATTATAATTGTCTATGTCAATTATAATTCTATATATAATTATATATACATTTACATTTACATTTAGGGCATTTGGCAGACACTTTTATCCAAAGCGACTTACAAAGAGTACATTTGTTGAAGGAGAGGCAGCAATATATCACTGTGGTACCTGAAGATAAGAATAGAGCTGTTTTCCAGCATTCATATTTACGAGACGAATAGAACGAGTTTCATAATTGCCAAGTTGCCTGCATAAGTAGCTGGGCAGGCGTGCAATTCTAAGCATGATACAACATCTGAGAACGAACAACAATGCTAAGTGCCATTAATAGGTGTTAAGACATATAAACATATATATATATATATATATATATATATATATATATAATTATACAATTATAATTGTCATCACATACGCCACATCACCATATTACAATATTCAAAATATAAGGTGATCTAGTCTCACGATAGCGATATCATATCGATATAGATTTCCCAGTCCTACATTGTCCTATTTCTTTTTTTAGGTTCCAATTGTGTTATCGATGACAGAAACCGTACATTTGGTTTATGTCAATCTTTAACAAGAAAAAAAAATTCCTGTATAACCTGCTTGTTTTATTTGCAGTCCATTCCTTGTATGTAATGTTACATTGTGCCGTATGTTATGTGTTCGTTGAATGGCTGTTTTACCCGAGATTACCACATATAATCATGTGCAGTGATGTTATTGTAATAATCAGATATGATTATTACAATAACATAACTGCACATGATTATTAAACTCCCTAATAACAGACTTCCCTTTTCTTATTCGACAAAACTAGACGGGTGACTTCTGAAAATAAACTAAGACCCCGTGCCCCCGCCCCCCCCCTGTCCCAAATCAAGCACATTGAAGCCAAGCATAACAAAAGACTTGCACTTCCAGGAAGCTAGGGGGAGGAGACACCCAGGCCAACATTCACATTTTCTCCCTGAGTCTCACTTGTGTACGTCTAGGTGTTCGGTGTTCAGCACGGTTCTACCAAGGACATTGTTCTTAAATAAACACGACAGTGAGAGAGAGAGAGAGAGAGAGAAAGGCAGAGCTTTGTAAACAAGACAGAAATAGTCAACGTTCCCATCAGGCTAAACAGGAAACCGAGCCAATTAGCTTAGTTTAGTCAGAGACCGGCTCGTCAGAAGGTCAGGGGTCATCATGAGAGCATTTCCTGGGCAGCAGATAGCGAGGGAGACAGGCAGTGCAGTGTCTTGTGAGGGGGCAGGTGGATGGTGTTGGTGGTGGTGGTGGGGGGGGGGTATAGAAAGGTTAAGAAGCACAGACAAGTGGTGGCAGAGAGAGAGAGAGAGAGAGAGAGAGAGAGAGAGAGAGAGAGAGAGAGAGAGAGAGAGAGAGAGAGAGAGAGAGAGAGAGAGAGAGAGAGAGAGAGAGAGAGAGAGAGATGGGCTGAATCAGGGCACCACGTTAGGGATGTTAGCTCATTAATATTTTAGGGATTTCATTTCTGATAAATCACTGTGTTTCTGGAAGGTGTGTGTTTTAGGTGCAAGTTGATTGTATTATATTTTATATCGAATACATATATATTGGATGTATTCTGAACATGCATATCTTCCATATCTAAAACACATACACTGCAGTATGTGTTTTATGTTTTACTGACTTGGAAGATAAGAGATCCAAAAAGACAAAGAAGCCACGTGAATCAAAGTCATGTCCAAGTCAAAGTCAAAGTTAAAGTGTTTTTGTTCTTCATAATCAGGTGACGACGGCGAGAGGTCCAGGATAAGACGGATCAGTAGTTCAGTGTGGAGTGTGTGTGTGTTTGGTGGCTGGTTTAAGCAGCCTCACCTGGCCCCAGTCAGGCTGCAATGACTAATCAATGCAACGCCCACAGGTTAACTCAGCCGTCATCACACACACACACACACACACACACACACACTCAGGCGAGCTCTAGCATGCTAGCTTTTTACCACCTGCCCTGTCAACGAACAACTTAAAACTCCCCAATAAATAGGTTTATTCAGCAACATCTGCCTGTGTCCTGCTGCTGTGGAGCCCTGGACAAGCAAGTTAATGTGGCATGTAGCAGCAGCGGCTACGCTCCAGTGAGGGTCAGCTGCTACAGAGCAGCAGGACAGCGCTACGGTGACGCTAACTGCATCTGCAGGCCGCCTCGGAGACGTCACAAAGCTCCACTCAAAGCTCCTCACACGACACAGGCCCCCAGCAGATAATTGAATCTGTCTAATTTATTTACAGAAATTTACCCCCCCCAAAAAAGGAAGAGAAAATTAAGTCAGGGTGGGATGCCAGACTACGCAAAAAGCACATTCAATCAATCATCCCATCTGATGCGTTTACACAGAGATCAAAACAAGTCAAAGGTCAGACGTGGGAATCGCTGGGTCAAACCAGGCAGCTGCCCTCGTGGATTATTATTATGATAGTATGATATTGTGTATTATAGTGTGCAGCAGGAGACTGTATTTTGTATTTATTGTTGTCAATTTTAAAACATAATCAAAATGCACTATTGGGTTATTCACCATGAACAAATGCCTTCATTTACACACATCCCATCATTCTTTCTTCAACATAAACTAAGCTATGAATGTAAAAATAAATATACCACGATGTCTGTTCCAATATACTGAGCTATAAGCTAATAAAGGTCTGCTGTCTACTGTCCGGGGGCTACAGACACACATTTTTCGGATATTCCTACAAAAGTCCATGATGTCTCCTAACACATCTGTACGTGGATCAGTGATCCGGGGGGGGGGGGGGGGGGGGGGAGGAGAGGGAGTGGGCCTCATAATGCTGCCTCATTATCAGCAGGAGACTGAATGTCGCACACCGCAGCAGCTTTTAGCATTAACTCAGGACCCGAGGTGGAAGGGAACCAAGCACATTAAGTACTGGTAAGTACTGGTATTGAGTACAATTGCGGTACTATTTTCATTTTATGCTACTTTATACTACTACATTTCAGAAGGAAATAGTGTACTTTTTACTCCACTATATATATTTGGTAACTTTAGTAACTTTTCAGATTTAGATTATTAAGACAAATATATATATACATACCACTGCAATATATATATATATATATATATATATATATATGAAATGGGTTATTCTGCATAATGAGTTCTTTTACTTTTTGGTATTCTCAATATATTTTGATGGTAATACTTATTTACTTTTACTGAAGTAAGATTTTGTCAGGACTTTTACTTGTAACAGAGTATTTTTACACTGTGCCAGAGGTCTCTCCGCTGCCCAGGACCATGCTGGTGGGTAACCCCAGAAAGACGCTGCACACAC
This sequence comes from Coryphaenoides rupestris, assembly GCA_002895965.2. Taxonomy (NCBI): domain Eukaryota; kingdom Metazoa; phylum Chordata; class Actinopteri; order Gadiformes; family Macrouridae; genus Coryphaenoides; species Coryphaenoides rupestris. The sequence goes on from PIJE02000049.1 coordinate 599,926, forward strand.
ACACACCACACACAGACTTGTCTTCTCCCCTTCGGTAGCACAAACCACAGCAGCGCCGCTCTCCCTCCCTCCCCTCCCTCCCTCCCCCTCCCCTCCCCTCCCTCCCCTCCCCTCCCATCCCCTCCCCTCCTCCCCCAGGCCGTGCCACTAACTTTGTTGGTTTGCTCAATTTGCTTTCCGAATAAAATAAAAACCACAAAGCCTTTGAGGAGGAGACGCGCAGGGTCCATGACAACACATCCTCAGCGGCACACGTCCACTGATTTACTTCCTCACACACACACACACACACACACACACACACACGCACACACACATGCACACACATACAAACACAAAAACAGGCGCGCACACACACACACACACACACCTACGCACACGTGCACGCACACACACGCACACACACACACTCCCCTCTGGTTAGAGCAGTATGGTCCTCTGGTCTCTGATTCAGCCGTTGATGGCAGCTGGTACTGTGATGCAGGTGTGTGTGCTTGTGTGGTTACGGATGGGGGGGGGGGCTGGCGGTCGGGGTGAGGGTGTGTCTTCTGGGTCTTCACTGATGACATACTGTCTGACTCATTGGCCTCTTCCTTGTGAGGCAGCAGCTAAGGGTTGGCGGGCGGTTGGAGTCTGGTTGATCAAAAAGAGGACGCACACCAAGATGTCTTTTGTGTCCAAACACTAAAAGTCCTCTTCCTGGAGTGGTTTTAGGAACACCTGGGCGCTATAGCAACCGCTATGAGAGTTGTACCTGTGGTCTCTTTACTATAGTACTGTATGTAGTGTATCTAAAATCACAAAAGAAAGAAAATAGATATTTTAGAACCATGTCAGCTTGTGACTGAAATGTTGGTTCCAAACTCTGTATAATGTTCATGCCGTCTGATGGCCCAAGACACAATAAAAAGGTCTGTTTACTTCTGCTAATCTGAGACACATTCGTCCAGATGGAGGAGATACTGTATCCGGCCTTTCATTTGTTCGGGGATACAATTGAGATGGATTGAGATAGAGAAAAGACTCTGCTTGGGCCCCCCCGTTTCCCGAACAATATTGGGTTAAACCAACTTTGTTCTACCAAGGGGGGGGGGGGGGGCTTCCTGTATGTAGCTCCGGGACTTTTTACTGTGGAATACTAGGAGGCTAGGGAGCGATTTACATCTGATAAGAATACTGTGGCTTCAACCGTCTGCTCTCAATAGAGGCATATTTCTATTCCCGCCAAAAAGAGTGCCTGGATGCACCAACAAGACCACATACCCTCCTCTTCTTCATCATCATTCATCATCATCATCATCATCAACAACAACAACGACCGACCGGTCTATCAGGCCCTCCAAACACCTTTAGTGTTGTGTTCAAGTGTGATTACCGGATCGTTCTCTGAGCGGAGCCAGCAAAGCGCACGTTTGTAAACCGCACTAAGTGGTGATTAGTCAACTTCACAATCCAGCAGCCCCCCACTCTCTTCCTCCCACCCTCCCTCCTCCCGCCCAGACGGCTGATCTCAAGCGAGCGAGGTCAAAAGGAAAGTGGAGAAAGCCGCCACAGAGTCATTGAAAGAGTGAGCCAGCACAAACAGGCACAGACGCAAGAGGCACTGCGTAAACATCGTTTAACTTTGGATAGATTGGGGTGCCTTTGGGCAGGGTTGTATAGGGAGGTGAAAGACAAGAACCCTTGAAAGAGTTTTGGTACCGTGCCACACATCCAGCCCTCCCATGTGTAGGCCAATTGGAGCCGGAGAATGAAAGTGCTTTTCAATAGGGCCGTTTAAATCCTGTTTAATCAGCGGCGTGGCTTGAGCACGCTTATACAATGTTTCTGTTGTTGCCGTGTCACCAGGAAGGTTGCGTCACACAGGGTTTCTTAGAGTAAGAGTAAATATTGCATCAATTAGGGATCAGGGATCAGACCTGGGCGGTCATGCGGTCAGTCTGGGAACCTCGAGTTTGTGACATTTACAATGGCGGGCGTTTTAAGAGAGTTTCGTTTTTACAGTTCTACTTATTCAACTGGTCTAATATTTGATGAAGGCATAGTTCATTGTAATTATATTTGGAAAAACAAGGAAAAGCGAGAGAAAAGTAATGTGTACAAGTCTAAGACGTCAAACGTATAAGAACTACTATTCCATGGTGCAACTCTACCATATCCTTATCAGCAATTATGGTAAATCATTAGCCATAATTACACATTTTCAAATGGGGTTTAAACAGAGTGCAACCACACTCCCAGCAAATGCGGTTTCATATTCATTCATTTTGAAAACAAAAAAAGTAAGATATCACATTTTATGTAAACCCTTTGACTTTTATATAATCGTTTGAGTTGGTTGTGAATACTTTAGTTAGATAAACGTTGCCAAAAATGGAAAGATATTTAAATATTATCAGGTAAAGCTGTAGTTACAGAAAAACTCAACATGTCTGGTACTCATTTTATCATTACCACCGCCAAAATGTCTGCTCTATGATAGTCCGTCAAGATCTGGCAACGTGCACTTATCTTTTACAGACACAATATTATGTCCCCACGGCTCAACCTCGTGTGTCAGAGAAAAGTTTGCAGAATGATGAAAATCTGAGAGGGGGGGGGATGTATCAAATGGTATGTACGGGTTCGTAGAATTTGTACAGACTCTTCTCAGAATGGCTGAAAATAGAAAACGTCCATGAGAACTGGCTGCCAAATAATCTATCCCAGGGTCTTCACGTTAGGGCAATGGAGTTTATTACGTGGTTCCTATATAAAATGCTCAGGACACACACACACACACACACACACCACACAAGCCCACGAACACACACACACACACACACACACAACAACACACACACTGGTAGGGCTTCTGAGGTTAAAATTGCAGTGGTTAACTGACCTTCATATCTCTACATCCGTCTCCAGACAACAGTATGTACTATCAAGTATGTACCATCAAGTATGTTCAAGATTCAAGGTTCAAGATTTCTTTATTGCCATATGTAACAAGTACAATGGAATGCTTACTACCCATTCGCTCCTGCAGTATTCTTCTAAACAAATTCTAAAAAACTCTAAACAATTAGTAATAGTACCTAGTAAGTGCAGTAAAAAGTATAGTAAACGGTTTTCTTCTGAACAGTATTCTTAGAAACATAAATACTAAAACAACTCTGAACAATACGTAATATAGTACCTAATAAGTACGGTAAAATTAAAAAGTGGCAAGTAAAGTAGTAATACTCTGGCTGTTGGTGCAAAAATGTATTAAAAGTGTTCTATCAAGTATGTACAATCTAGTTTGTACTATCAAGTATGTACTAACAAGCATGTTCTATTGTCAGTCCTCGTGTCAATTAAGCCTTCCTATACAAGCTCCTCCTCTCCACACACTCGTCACCAGATTGTATCTTCGCTTTCACGTGCAAGACTTTCCGGTACTTCTCGGATTGATTACCCGTTACTGACCCTGCCTGTCCCCGACCTACCTGCCTCGTCGACTCCCTGGAGATGGAGTATGTACTAAATGTTAATGGATTGCATTTATATAGCGCTTTTATCCAAAGCGCTTTCCAGTATTGCCTCACATTCACCCATTCATACACTGACAGTGGTGTCAACCATGCAAGGTAACAACCAACACATCAGGAGCAGTTAGGGTTAGGTGGTGTCTTGCTCAGGGACACCTCGACACTTAGCTAGGGGGAGCCCAGGGATCGAACCAGCAACCTTCCTGTTGGCAGACAACTGCTCTTACCTCCTGAGCTACTGCCGCCCCTACTATCAAGAGTATTTTCAGGGGAGAAGAAAAAATAAGAAGTCACTGGATTCCATCTAGGACCCAACACAGCAGTAGCTCGTCTCCACCCTCCCCATCGACCCCGGGGCCCGTCATCGCTGGGTCACGGACGGCTGAGGACCTAATAGAGACCCGTTCGAGAGGGCCCCTAGAGCGCAACAAGCCCTCTACACATGGCGGCGGCTGCGTGTCAGCATGTGAATGTGGCCATTGTCCCCCCGGCCCACCGGAGGGCACGCAGAGAGGAGACCCCCCCCCCCCCCCATCTCAGCCCCCCTGCCGTGGGATCATGGAAGCAGCCATGTAATTGTGTGAAAAACATTTTTCCGGGAGTGGGGTGGGGGGGTGGGGGGGGGGGTGGGATGGTGAATCACCGCCAAGAGTTAATTCCAGTGTGTTTGATGGGAGAGAA
>PIJE02000049.1:609121-671621 GCA_002895965.2 Coryphaenoides rupestris
CTGAGCTGGTGAGTGACTGATTATCCACTGGTCATTGAGTTAACAACTACAATACAACGCTAAGTGTAGCCTGTAGTGTGTGTGTGTGTGTGTGTGTGTGTGTGTGTGTGTGTGTGTGTGTGTGTGTGTGTGTGTGTGTGTGTGTGTGTGAGTGTCCAGTGTCATGGTTTTGTTTGCTTTTTTGATTCATCCCTGCCCACCACCCCACCTAGCATGAGCCATAGGAGTGTGTGTGTGTGTGTGTGTGTGTGTGTGTGTGTGTGTGTGTGGTGTGTGTGTGTGTGTGTGTGTGTGTGTGTGTGTGTGTGTGCCTGTGTGTGTGTGTTCCTTCTCCCCCACCTCCTATCAACATCTTTCTCCACATAAATAAACGGTCACATTGCAGGGAGGGCTCGCAGCTTCTAGAACGAACACTCCGACTATTGGAATTCACCCGGCTGATAAATCGGACGTCTGCATGTGTCCAGACATACTCCCACGAGTGCGCGTGCACACTTGCACGCACACACAAAGACGGCACACACACACACGCACACGCACACACACACACACACACACACACACACACACAGACAACACTCTTATGCACACACACACACATGCACACACACACGCAGCCCAAACCACCAACACATCTGCAGCTCTTTGGTGTACACAAGGGTTGTAAATAAGGAGCAAGACTTCGTACAAAGGACAGTAAACGTCTTTACCACCGCTGCCAGTCAAACCGTGACAAAGAATACCACATAATGGCCTGCCAGCAATTAGCACAGTCAATCACGGCAATGACTGTGATTGGTTTATTTTTGTGCGGTGGGAAAATCAATACACAGTACGCTGTTCAGTCACAAGTCTCCTTTGAGCAGGGAAGCTCATCCTGATAAACCATCAACGTGAGGCGATGTATCAGGACCTGAAATAAACCAACGGAGCAGCTGTGCAGACGAGACCTGCCCACCCACCCCCCCCCACTTTGATGGGTAGGGAGATCTCTGGCCCTTTTTTTGGAAGATCACATATCACATTCATCTATGTCTTACCACCACCACCACCACCACCCCACAGCCTCCCTCCCTTCATCCCAGCCGGCTGTCCTGGGCTTGGTGGGTCAGGCAGGGTCACTGAACCCAGCACAGAGATGCTGCAGGAGCGACCATGTTACAGGAGCGGAGGGGGGGGGGGGGTCCTATTCACTACTACCACCACCACCACCACCTTCATCTGTATCTTTTTTATAAAGATAAAGACTGGTGTCTGCCATATATATAGTATAATATATTAGTAGTATATAGTATATATATAGGTATACTATGTACATATATACACAGAAAGTTACAGTTACACACTGTGGAGTGTGTGTGTGTGTTGTTGGCGTCCGGTTTAAGCAGCCTCACCTGGCCTGAGTCGGGCTGCACACCAGCTGTGGTGCGTTGGCTAATCAATGCACCACAGGTTGAACCAGTCATCACCACACACACACACACACACACTCACTCAGGAGAGGGCTAGCGTGCTAGCATCACGCCATCTGCTCATGCGTCATTCATGCTACAAAACTCAGCAGTAAACCGGATTATTCAACATTCAACCGCCTGTGTCCTTTGCAGGAGCGCGAGTGAAAACCACGTTAGCGTAGCGTGTAGCAGCAGCTTTGCTACACTCATATACCGTACATCCATACAGTACTTAAGGAGTATAGGTATATACATTTGGCTCTGACCTCGCAGCTCTCTATAGAAATACAATATTCTCCCGGAGTCTCTTTTCACAGCAGAGCAGCTGGGTCTCTGGTGGAGCGCGACCTGGCCAAACACAACAAGGCCTTCAGCAGGGCGGCGGTCCTCCTGGACGTGTATGTTTCCCCCGTGAGCGTGTTTGTGTGTGTATGTTTACACATGTGTGTCTTGTGCTATAATGCACACGCTGGCTGCCGTGACGCACATGCATACATGCCGTTCACACATGTCGGCGGGCGGCGGTGGTGGTGCCAGACTCCATCAAGTATGAGCCATGCACACACACACCCAGTGCACAGGAGGCACACCACACATCCACACACACATGGATCACGGCCAACGACCACACACAGCCCCACCATAGTGACACAGAACCCTGCCCATCTCACACCACACACAAACCCATACACACACACACGCACAACAGACAGACACACCCTATACCCCCCTCCCACACACACACACACACACCACACACACACACACACACACACACACACACACACACACACACACACACACACACACACACACACACCACACACACCACACACCCCACCCATACAATAGATGGACACACCCCCACCCTCCCAACACACACACACATGCACATATAGGCAAACTCCCACCCATCACACACACACACACACACCTTGTGTGCATGTGTCAACATGTCACATGCACACAGATCACACACCACACACACACACACACACACACACACACACACACACACACACACATCCACATGAAAAAGTCGAGGCAGTGTTTTCCTCTTGTGAGAGGATACTGGGGTGCCCTGTCTCCCCCCTTTCACCCAAATACTGAGGGTCTGTTGGTGTGTTGGAGGTGGAGCTGCTGCTGTTCTCTGGAGGCCCATCCCTCTGAATCCCCCTCCTTCCTCCCACTCACCCTCCTCCCTCCCCTCCCCTTCCTTCCTACCAGTCTTGCTCTCTCTCACTCTCTGCTGTGTTTGCACGAACCTCTCCTCGATCCTTGCTTCCTTACTTTTAAGTCTCCCTTATCGTTCACTTACACACACACACTCTCTTACACACACACACACTCTCTTACACACACACACACACACACACTCTCTTACACACACACACACACACTACACAACACACACACACACACACACACACACAACACACACACACACACACACACACACACACACACACACACACACACACACACACAACAACATCCTTCCTCTTCCTCTCTCCCAGTCATCCAGCTATTTGGCAGCCGTGCATAATTAGGGCTGTAAACGCAGGGCTGCGCAGCTCCATCTGGAAGGAGTTTAGACATGGCCGCTTCCTACCAGGACGCCTAAATATTTAGGTTGAGAGTTACTGAGCGCGGAGCAACTCGTGATAGAGGAGCTGCGAAGAGAGGAAGGGAGGAAGGGATGAAGGGAGGCGGCCGATAAAGAATAAGAAAGAAAGAGAGAAAGAGACATTTCTTTGTTCTAGAATATCTACAATTGTACATTTGTAAATTGACGATTGTAAATTAGATTTGCTTTGTTTTTGTTTACCACTCGGTTTGGAAATGTAAATGTACGTTTCCCATGCCAATAAAGCTCTTTAAATTACATTGAAATTGAAATTGAGAGAGGGAGAGAGAGAGAAAGATGGAAAGAGAGTGAGCGAGAGAGAGAGAGAGAGAGAGAGAGAGAGAGAGAGGAGAGAGAGAGAGAGAGAGAGAGAGAGAGAGAGAGAGAGAGAGAGAGAGAGAGAGAGAGAGGGAGATGGAGAGAGAGAGAGAGATGAGTGATGTGTCGCTGAACTACTGGAGTGTTTTGAATTTGACGGAGGTGGAGGTGGAGGTGGAGGTGTCTCTTATATCGCACCACCACGAACAAGACAATCCACAGCTATTCTCCTCTGTTGCATATTCCCCATCAGCTAACGAACGAAAGAACACAAGAGCGGAAGGAAAAAAAAGGAAGAGGTGACAGCGGCCGAGGCTTCGTAGTTGGCAGGAACAACAAACAGCCAAGTAATAGTTTTAATAAACAAACCCCTGCCGGGATTTCCCATGAGAGTGAGGGGCCTCAGCTGGAATGTTCACAGGGGCCAGCTGTTGTGCATTACCCAGGCAGCGGGGCCCGACCCCCGGGAGCCCCCAACCCACTGTCCCCTGGCCCTGGGCCTGGGCCTGGCCCTGGACCTGGACCTGGACCACTCTACTCTGGCCCCGCATGAGGAGGGAGACAGAGCCTGCCTCCCAGATGCCCCGGTGAGGGAGGGGGGAGGGAGAGGAAGGGGTGGAGGAGAGAGAGAGGGAGAGAGAGAGAGAGCCAATAGAAAGAGAGAAAGGGAGGGAGAGCGGGGGGGCTGTCAGACTGTCAGATTTTGTCTCTCTTTTTTGGTGTGTGTGTGTGTGTGGGGAGGGGGGGGGGGGGTGACAGAGGGAGGCGTGTCGCACCTGGGATACTGTCCGCCATCCCGGGACAAACGCAGGAATGTCAGGAATAACAGGCAATATCAACAGCTCTTCTCACATTCCACATCTGGAGATGTTGCCGCCAGCAACAGCGAGAGTGCTCGCTCGGTGCAGATGCTTGGCGAGAAAAAAGTGGAAGTCGTCGGCAAAGAAATTGGCGAGAACGACTCATCAGTTGAACTGAAGTCACTCACGGGCGGATGCCTTTGTTTCTTTGTTTAAAGACGGACCGAGGGTCGAGTTGTTCCTTTAAACACAGGGCTGTAAAATCACCAGAGAGAGAGAGAGAAAGGGAGAGAGAGAGAGAGAGAGCGTGACTGAGAGTGAGAGAGGGTGAGCAAGAGAGAAGGTGAGAGAGAGGGTGAGTGAGAGAGCAAAAGAGAGGTGAGTGAGAGAGAGAAAGAGCGAGAGAGAGCAAAAGAGAGAGAGAGAGAGAGAGAGAGAGAGTGAGTGAGATAGAGAAAGGGAAGAGAGGAGAGAGAAAAAAGAGAGGTAGAGAGAGAGAGAGAGAGAGAGAGAGAGAGAGGAGAAAGAGAGAGAGAGATAAAAGAGAGAGAGAATGCTAAACATGTGTAGGAAAACAAATAAAATAAAATTAGTAGGTGCACGGATGCAAGATCCTCAATCACCATCACCACTACCACAGGGCGCTCTCTCTCTCTCTCTCTCTCTCCCTCTCGCTCTGTGTTTCCCGCCCTGCTAGTTTGCAGTCAATGTGTTCTCCAGATGTGTCTCCGCTGTCTTTATTAAGCTAGAAACATAAAGCCGCCTATAAACGACCCACTGGCTGCCTTCACCTCTCCCAGACATAAATCCCTATTTGCCCCCCCCCCCCCCCCCAACAGACTTTTCCCCATGCTAACCCACAGCTAGCTAAAGTTAGCATTCACTCTCCTGCTGGGACAGTGCGTTAAACCACTCCCCTGCTTAGCGTCCTCAGAGGAGCATAGCAGCTCATGAGGCTACACAAGCTAAGCTAACCCTTATAGCTACGCCACGAAGCCAGTGGTTTTCTCACGATGGCCTCACTTTGTGCATCAATCACCAATGGACAGCTTGTTTCTACCGTTTATTTAGGCTGGTTTACGTCTCCCCCGCCCGCCCACCGCCACCACCCATCCACCCTCCGTACAGAGGTATACAAACAGAGAAATTATAGTGTAAACTGCCTCATAACAATGATGGATCAAGCCAAGGAGCCAGCCCCCCCCCCCCCCAGTAATAGTTATCACACAGCGGACATCTCTCCTTCCTGTGCAGACACGGCGACTGCGAGGCGTCGGCCCTACGATTCATTATTGTGCGTGGTCAGCACACACAAGTGGAAACTTCTAGCAGCCATGGAGCTGTTTGGAACAGAACAGAGATGGATGAGATGCAGACGAAGGTGAAGATGAAGATGAAGATGACATGTAGGCTACTAAGACGATATCAACTAATAAAGTCCAAATGTGTTTGGGTTCATGTGTTCAAGTGTGGGCCCAGGCTGAGTGGAGTTGGGCTAGGGTGTGACTGTGTGTGGACCGCATGAAGCCCGGTGGATTTGCCAGAGAGCAACAGGAACTGGACCCGGCTCGCCTCCCGGGTCCCTGGGTCGGATTTAAAGTGACAGAGCTGTGACAAAGAGGCGGGGCTACATGATGAGGGGCAACACATACCTGCCCTCTCCCTGATCCCGCTAATGCCTCCAGAGCACCAGAAACTACATCAAGATGTCAACCGCTGAGCTTACAAGCCCGTTACCTCAGCAAGCCTCCTCCATACATAGGCCACGGTGTCATGTGTGTGTGTGTGTGTGTGCGTGCGTGCGTGCGTGCGTGTGGAGAGGTTAACCATTGCCATATACTATTTCGTGTAAATACGTGCATATCGAGCCCATAATCCATTGCGCCATTGATAACCACAAGTTCTCACCATTGCGCACAGAATAATACGCCAGCATCAATAGCCTGACACAGCCAAGCGTAAGCCAGGCGGCCAGTAACTCGTGGTGACTTACAAGGTGATGGTCCTGTTGGGCAGCAAGCGGGCCTCCGGGCTCTCGGACAGCTCCTCCTTGCTGCAGATCACTCGCCTCCCCAGCGGCGCGGCGGCGTGCGCCTTGGAGCGCTCCTCCGCGCAGCTGCAGCCGCCGGTGATGCTGAGGCCCGGGCACGCGCGGCACGGGGACCCGCACAGCATCAGCATCAGCAGCATCAGCATCAGCATCAGCAGCAGTCGGCCCGACGGCGGCGGGGTGCCAACGCCGGGTACAAACATTTCTTTTTCTAATCTCACCTCAACTGCCCTCAGTCATCCCATGTCCTCCCACCACGGCCCGCTGCCGAGGGGCAACAACAGCAACACAAAAATGCTCAAAGGACAACAAACAAACAAACTTGAGGGCAGGAGGGATCGGCGTGTCTGAACGTGACGTGTCGAGGGATCACCGCTCAGGCATCTCTCCAAGCGGTCACTTTCTAGCGTCCCAGCCTGACGTCATGGCAGTCGTCTGAGCGCACAGACCCCGCAGCTTCAGGGGCCACACAAGCCACACAAAAAAGTGTGAAAATTCGTGTGTGTATGTGTGTGTGTGTGTGTGTGTACAAGTCTACACTAGATATTCAAACTGGAATAAAGTGCAAAGTCCCCAACAGCGAGACAGTGGAGTTAAATTACAAGAGATGTCCTCTGGGAGTGTCCCGGGCGCATATTCCCAGCGCCGTTATCTTTCCATGTTTCTTGAACCACGTATTCCAGTGCGCTTCCATCACTCAGTGGCGAGCCCTAGGAATACAAATGTCATTAGAAGTAGACGTCAGCAATAACTTTCACAAACTTTTTTCATTTTCCTCGACGCTCTTGAAGTCCCGTTATTCACCAGATATGGGGTCCCGTCCAAAAGTATTCATCCAAGTTGCCTATGTGTTTTGAAAACAAAAAACAAAGATGTATCCAACAAGACAGACAAGAGTTGGGATGGTGTTGGTTCGGCTCCTGTGTAGGTCCCGGGTTCGAGCAGTCGGCTCTGCTCGCCTGTCACACACTCCTCACTCACTGGCCCAAGTGCGTGCATTCCGGACCAGGCTGCGGTTCTCTCCGCGGGGTCCTAGCGCCTCCGAGTCACACACTGGGTCTGAGCCTAAACTCAATATAGAAAGCAGGCAAGCAAGCAAGCAAGCAAGCAACCCTGAATTAAGCCACGGTGATGAAGAGGAAGTGTTATGTAATAGGCCACCCAAAGATGGAAAGGCTTTTACAATTAAACGGATGGAAAAATTGAAGACATTTTCAAGTAAGGCAAAAACACTGAAGTAGGATATTTGGTGATGTATTCACTCTAATTCAATAATTCATTAAAAAAAAGTGGCAAGTGGAAAAGTAAACCAATAGTACTCAGCAAATAAAATAACACTGTAGTTCTACTTTCAGGTATGGCTTTTGGGTATATGTGTCATGTCAATACTGAATAAATGTTTCATAGTCTAAAATTATATGTGTACAGAACCTAAAAATTATCCAAATATTTCAAATGTGAAGAGAGCTAAGGTAAGACTTATATAGACTTATAGATTTATAGAGTGATATCATGCAATACATTACCAGTTCCAATGTAACCCTCAAATAAACGCAATAGATTAGTTTAACTTCATAAGTAGGCCAATATTGTGATAGATAGGGCCTAATCATTGTGTAAAACGTATTTATCGTGAACATATTTGACCATATAGTCCAGTAGGTGTGACTATATAATCTATAATAAAAGCATCCTGATTTGACTTCAGCTGTGTCCATCAGACCCACTTCTCTCTCTCAGACTATATTAGTAAAGACCATTCAGACCAATGTGGAGGAACAGGTCCAGATTAAAAACACATGAGCCCCACTCAACTAAACTAATACTATGGTAGCATAGGACCACGATAGAAGAGAAGAAAGGTGTTGGGGCGTCAGCTATAGACACATCATGGGTCCAGTATGGATATCCCCATCCCTATACACAATCACACACGCAATCCAAAACACACACACCAGTTCATAAACCACCTCAAGGCCTCTTTTCACTGTGTGCGTGCATGCATGTGTGTACATTCGTTTCCAAAACTTCAGAGGTTAAAAAAATATATATTGCTGGATATACGAGTAGCCAGGGGAGGATGGAAAAAAAATATGAAATGTTGAAATATGAAAAGGTGAAGCAAGAAAGAGCTCTTGAAAGAGGACTACATGTGATCGGTGTTGACGTGTGTTGTCGGTTCGCATCCGAGAGGCGTGAGGCCCCTGAGCCTGGCGAGCGCTGCAGGGTCCATACAGCGGCCCTCGGTTTGTTATTCCTGTACTCGATACTGTGTGTCTGGAGCAGAGCGGGCTCCCAGACCCAGCATGAACCAGCGAAAGAAACCCCGAAAGGCGTGGACGGGCCCCTGCACAGCGACCATGCAACAGAGCGCCGTTTATCCGAGCTGTTAAAGAAGTGTTCAGGACACCACCATCCCCTGCACCGTGTCTTCGCACACAGGGCCCAATCCCTCATCTGGAGAGCACAGTTTCCCGTTTAAATGTCACGTCCCGAACTGCACATTACATCAAATTGTACTTAATGGCATCCAGACAAACTTTAATGTCGTTCCAACATTCCCTCGTATGCCACCCCGCAGCCCACCCCTCTACTGCACCCCACCCCTCGCTCCTTATAGCCAAGCAAGCAATCTCCCTCCCGCCTCCACATCTGGACCACATTTCAGGTGGGCTTAGGAAAAGAAAAGGGGAGGAGGAGGAGGAAAGGGGGTGGGGGGGGGGGGGGGGAGTGTAGAAAGGTAGAAAGTTTGTGTGCAGTTAGAGGATTGAAGAGTCGGGTAGGCCTACACATGAGATAATGTCTCGAGGAGGATTGGGAGAGGAGACATTTCGACAGTGGAAACAAATGAACCGCTTTCCTCTGCGTTGTTTATATCACGTTTTAGAGGAGGAATTTGAGCGCAGTCCAGCATCTAAATCTAGAGCCCGATCTGGCCTCGCTGATTGAGGTATAGCTCATTGTGGTCTTCAGGCCAATGAATAAACACAGTGGAAAGGATCCAGCACACGAAGGCCTGCAGGAAACCCACATGTGATGCTGGACAGCAACAGGTTCTCTTGAGGATACCACGACACCTAGTGGTGGCCTTTGGTTTTGCCACGGCCAATCACAAGCGCCAACGAGATTACATCCATTATCAGTGTTAATGATGCATTTACACCGATGGCCATCATACAATAATAACATTTATGGACGCTATTGTGCATTTATGCTAAGAAAAAAAAACACATTTCGGTGTTGAATCGAGGAATACAGTAAATAAAATAATACATTAAAAAAAAACCTGCTACATTCATTATCAATTCCCGACAATTGTGAAGCCCATTCGCATCTAGTCAATACATTCATACATAGATACTCACCGAAGTTGTTGAGCCAAGAATTCACCCTAAATACAAACGCAGTTATGGAAATGCTGCCCTCTGCTGGTCCCCGGCTACACTGGCGTACAGTGTGTGAGCACAACCTCAACCCTCTTATCAAGCCATACATGAAAGATTCCCTATAGCACCTTTCATCTCCTAGGCGGGTAGGCAGTAGTACATGACAAACATCCAAGTTTATTTACAATGTATGCAGCATGTCTACACTCTAATTATGTATTTCTGTCTAGAATTATGTACATTTAGTGCCAAATAAGGGGGTGAACATCCCATACATTAAACCCAGGCAAACCATCCGATTTATCTTTGTAGTATACAAACCCGAGAGTCCAAATTACCATTTCTATGACCACCCGTGTGTTGATGAGTACTTGAGTTTGTAAACAACAACTTCGGATCAGTACAGTGAAGGCACATGGAATGTGAAACTGGGGGTTTGTAATCATGCCTTATTAAGAGAACCCAAGTATGCTGCGTTTCAGCGGAAACTACTGATTGACTCACCCAACATGGACCAGTGGGAAGAGTCCATGTAATCTGGTTTGGGTTATAGCAGACTCAAAACATGCACGCTGGCTTTCTACGTGGCAAGTGATCCCACCAGATCTAAATAGAGCCAAGCTACTCATTACTGCGTGTCACGGACATCCTCTGAGTGTTGTTTTGGTGTACGAGCGTGTGTTGCCATCTGCAAGGCTGCAATGGACATGGTACCAGAACATGGGAATTTATTCTACCTCTACTGCTGGATGTCTGATTGTAGCAACGAGCCTTGTATGCAAAACAACCAAGTTGTGGAAGCCACTGGACAGATGGAACATACCTGCAGTAGCAGCTAGTTTCAGATGGGAGTCAGAGTTTGGAAACACATTTGTATGTGTAAACATGTTTTTCCATTTACATACCTTTATATTGCATTGACGGAACGGCAGGAAGGAAATTAAGTCACTGTGGAAGCAAGTCTGCCAAGTTTGATCCTGATTTTGTTTAGCAGGGGAATTAAAAACTACTTAGAAAGTGACATCCTACACAGATTATCCATACAATTATCCCACTCAGCACACAACAGACAACATCATGGGTATTGCACTTTGGCTTGAAATAAAAACAGGACTAACAGCCATTTCATGAGACCCGCTTGGTGCTGTGATTTTATTAAGTGCGATATGGTTGGAAACATACTGGTTTGTTGCTCTGAATATTGCCATTAACAAGACATAACACAGGTAATTCACCTCACTCCAAGTCCTTTCTTTTGTATACGTTATAGATGTAAATGCTCTATAATGGAGTGTTCAATGAAATCAAAGAAACATCAAAAATATGTATATTGCATTAACCAATATTCCCGTGTAAGCAAAAGTAATATCTCACGATGCATTTGCAAATAAGTAATATTTCTTTTTTTTTTCTAAACAAGATGTGCTTACAAAAGAAACTGTAGAAAAACCAAAATAAGTGATTACAGAAATTATGTAGTCGCAAAGAATAGAAAATATGAACAAGGTAGGCACTTCAAATCAATGATCTCATCTCTCACACGTCTATCAGCCACTTGGACAAAAAGAAGAAATACTTCCACACACTCGTAAGCAGATCATCCCAAACGCAATGAAAAGGCATGCAGACCCCAGTGCGCACACACACTCACTCACACACTCACACACACTCACAAACAACTACAAGTCAACATCTGTGTACAGTACAGCTTTGTGGCCGGCATGGAGGTTCAGCGTTGGACATTTTTGGTCCCTTATTTAAATAGGGGGTCAGGGTGGGGGGTGGTGGGGTCTCAACAATGTATTCCTTTGTCATCAATTGAGATTCTTACAGTCAAGGAACCAGTCCCGCTTTGTTCCCAAGATGTTGCTGGGTAATAATAATAATAATAATAATAATAATAATAATAATAATAATAGGCAGAGGCTTACAATAGAAACATCCATGCGTCATTTGTCAAAAATATATATATATATCTATCTATCCTAGGATGCACACTGTTTGAGCCGATAGAATCCAAGGCTGACTTTGGGGCAGGTTGGGCAGGTGGGACGAGAGATTCTCATACGATGCTGAGGACAGGCAGTTAAGGGGTGACAAGGTCATGGCAGAATATGTCCAGAAATCACAGTGGAACCTGTGGTGGAGGAAGAGGAGGAGGAACTCCCGGCCCTCTCGGCCTAAGCGTCTATGACCTCACCGCCTGGAGGGGAGCTCCAGGGGGCCTTAGAGGAGGAAGGCAGGGCTGGTGGCTGGAGGTGGTGCCTGGTGGAGGTGTGTGTGTGTGTGTGTGTGTGTGTGTGTGTGTGTGTGTGTGTGTGTGTGTGTGTGTGTGTGGTGTGTGTGTGTGTGTGTAGAGCTCCTCAGTGCGAGGGGAAACGGTGGCCCTGGGGGACGTGCCCTGGGCCCTGGTACCTCTCCCGGGCGTGCTTCTCACAGAACATCTCCTCGCCCGCCCAGAAGTGGCCGCGCATCCTGAGGTTGAGGCCGCACTCTGTGCAAGTGTAGCACTCATGGTGGCGGAAGCGGTCGTCGCCGATGCGCACCACCTGCGTGCTGCAGAGAGAGAGAGAGAGACACACACAGAGAGAGACACAGAGACACAGACAGACAGAGACACAGACAGAGACACAGACAGAAACACAGAGACACAAACAGACAGACAGAGACACAGACAGACAGACACAGACAGACACAGACAGAGACACAGACAGACACAGACAGACACACAGACAGAGACACAGACACAGAGACACAGACACAGAGACACAGACAGACAGAGACACAGACAGACAGAGACACAGACAGACAGAGACACAGACAGACAGAGACACAGACAGCCAGACAGACAGAGACACAGACAGACAGAGACTCAAAGACAGAGACACAGACACACACAGACAGAGACAGAGACACAGACAGACAGAGAGAGACAGAGAGAGACAGAGAGAGAGAGACAGTTTATGAGAGAAGGCATTCTCTAATGAGGAACACACACAGGTACACGAGTCCACGAGTCACAACATGCAAGATTCACCAAATAGCAGTTAGGAGGTGAACCCGTTTAGTTGAACCACAATCGTATCAGATTGATCGGTATGAGCCTCATGCACAATTGACTCACACCCCAGAAATTGCTGGAGGGCAAAGTGTGTGATAAAAATAACATTTAATTAATGTCATTACTAGAAGCAGTGGCACAATCCAACAGAGAGAAAAAGCAAACCATAAGCAATGATTATGTGGGGGGCGTGTTCCCAGCTTGTGTGCGGTGACGGGTGATTTCTTACACAATGCTGGTGCCACACTTCTCACAGCTGTGGTATTTGCCCACGCCGGCCACCGGGTGGCTCTGCTTCGGGGGGTTGGGCGAGAGGTTTCCCGGGAAGCGCAGCGCCGCTTCTGTGGTGGTCAAACAGATATCACCAAAACAAAAAGCTAAAAGTTTCACAGCATGCACGGAAACCATCGCTAGTTTGTCACTCGAAGAGAAGCGTCGCATTAAATACCGTGTCTGCATGTTTCAAGTTCCACACACACACCTAACTTGCGTGTTTGTGCGTCTTGGCATTATTAATAGTACTTAGCATTGTTTAGTATATTGTATGTTCTTAGATGTTGGTATGCACTCAGAATGGACATGGTACCAGAACATGGGAATTTATTCTACCTCTACTGCTGGATGTCTGATTGTAGCAACGAGCCTTGTATGCAAAACAACCAAGTTGTGGAAGCCACTGGACAGATGGAACATACCTGCAGTAGCAGCTAGTTTCAGATGGGAGTCAGAGTTTGGAAACACATTTGTATGTGTAAACATGTCTTTTCCATTTACATACCTTTATATTGCATTGACGGAACGGCAGGAAGGAAATTAAGTCACTGTGGAAGCAAGTCTGCCAAGTTTGATCCTGATTTTGTTTAGCAGGGGAATTAAAAACTACTTAGAAAGTGACATCCTACACAGATTATCCATACAATTATCCCACTCAGCACACAACAGACAACATCATGGGTATTGCACTTTGGCTTGAAATAAAAACAGGACTAACAGCCATTTTCATGAGACCCGCTTGGTGCTGTGATTTTATTAAGTGCGATATGGTTGGAAACATACTGGTTTGTTGCTCTGAATATTGCCATTAACAAGACATAACACAGGTAATTCACCTCACTCCAAGTCCTTTCTTTTGTATACGTTATAGATGTAAACGCTCTATAATGGAGTGTTCAATGAAATCAAAGAAACATCAAAAATATGTATATTGCATTAACCAATATTCCCGTGTAAGCAAAAGTAATATCTCACGATGCATTTGCAAATAAGTAATATTTCTTTTTTTTTTCTAAACAAGATGTGCTTAAAACGTATTTATCGTGAACATATTTGACCATATAGTCCAGTAGGTGTGACTATATAATCTATAATAAAAGCATCCTGATTTGACTTCAGCTGTGTCCATCAGACCCACTTCTCTCTCTCAGACTATATTAGTAAAGACCATTCAGACCAATGTGGAGGAACAGGTCCAGATTAAAAACACATGAGCCCCACTCAACTAAACTAATACTATGGTAGCATAGGACCACGATAGAAGAGAAGAAAGGTGTTGGGGCGTCAGCTATAGACACATCATGGGTCCAGTATGGATATCCCCATCCCTATACACAATCACACACGCAATCCAAAACACACACACCAGTTCATAAACCACCTCAAGGCCTCTTTTCACTGTGTGCGTGCATGCATGTGTGTACATTCGTTTCCAAAACTTCAGAGGTTAAAAAAATATATATTGCTGGATATACGAGTAGCCAGGGGAGGATGGAAAAAAAATATGAAATATGAAAAGGTGAAGCAAGAAAGAGCTCTTGAAAGAGGACTACA
This sequence comes from Coryphaenoides rupestris, assembly GCA_002895965.2. NCBI lineage: Eukaryota > Metazoa > Chordata > Actinopteri > Gadiformes > Macrouridae > Coryphaenoides > Coryphaenoides rupestris. The sequence continues at coordinate 623,645 of PIJE02000049.1, forward strand.
TGTGATCGGTGTTGACATGTGTTGTCGGTTCGCATCCGAGAGGCGTGAGGCCCCTGAGCCTGGCGAGCGCTGCAGGGTCCATACAGCGGCCCTCGGTTTGTTATTCCTGTACTCGATACTGTGTGTCTGGAGCAGAGCGGGCTCCCAGACCCAGCATGAACCAGCGAAAGAAACCCCGAAAGGCGTGGACGGGCCCCTGCACAGCGACCATGCAACAGAGCGCCGTTTATCCGAGCTGTTAAAGAAGTGTTCAGGACACCACCATCCCCTGCACCGTGTCTTCGCACACAGGGCCCAATCCCTCATCTGGAGAGCACAGTTTCCCGTTTAAATGTCACGTCCCGAACTGCACATTACATCAAATTGTACTTAATGGCATCCAGACAAACTTTAATGTCGTTCCAACATTCCCTCGTATGCACCCCGCAGCCCACCCCTCTACTGCACCCCACCCCTCGCTCCTTATAGCCAAGCAAGCAATCTCCCTCCCGCCTCCACATCTGGACCACATTTCAGGTGGGCTTAGGAAAAGAAAAGGGGAGGAGGAGGAGGAAAGGGGGTGGGGGGGGGGGGGAAGTGTAGAAAGGTAGAAAGTTTGTGTGTGCAGTTAGAGGATTGAAGAGTCGGGTAGGCCTACACATGAGATAATGTCTCGAGGAGGATTGGGAGAGGAGACATTTCGACAGTGGAAACAAATGAACCGCTTTCCTCTGCGTTGTTTATATCACGTTTTAGAGGAGGAATTTGAGCGCAGTCCAGCATCTAAATCTAGAGCCCGATCTGGCCTCGCTGATTGAGGTATAGCTCATTGTGGTCTTCAGGCCAATGAATAAACACAGTGGAAAGGATCCAGCACACGAAGGCCTGCAGGAAACCCACATGTGATGCTGGACAGCAACAGGTTCTCTTGAGGATACCCCGACACCTAGTGGTGGCCTTTGGTTTTGCCACGGCCAATCACAAGCGCCAACGAGATTACATCCATTATCAGTGTTAATGATGCATTTACACCGATGGCCATCATACAATAATAACATTTATGGACACTCGCTATTGTGCATTTATGCTAAGAAAATAAAACACATTTCGGTGTTGAATCGAGGAATACAGTAAATAAAATACACATAAAAAAAACCCTGCAACATTCATTATCAATTCCCGGCCATTGTGAAGCCCATTCGCATCTAGTCAATACATTCATACATAGATACTCACCGAAGTTGTTGAGCCAAGAATTCACCCTAAATACAAACGCAGTTATGGAAATGCTGCCCTCTGCTGGTCCCCGGCTACACTGGCGTACAGTGTGTGAGCACAACCTCAACCCTCTTATCAAGCCATACATGAAAGATTCCCTATAGCACCTTTCATCTCCTAGGCGGGTAGGCAGTAGTACATGACAACATCCAAGTTTATTTACAATGTATGCAGCATGTCTACACTCTAATTATGTATTTCTGTCTAGAATTATGTACATTTAGTGCCAAATAAGGGGGTGAACATCCCATACATTAAACCCAGGCAAACCATCCGATTTATCTTTGTAGTATACAAACCCGAGAGTCCAAATTACCATTTCTATGACCACCCGTGTGTTGATGAGTACTTGAGTTTGTAAACAACAACTTCGGATCAGTACAGTGAAGGCACATGGAATGTGAAACTGGGGGTTTGTAATCATGCCTTATTAAGAGAACCCAAGTATGCTGCGTTTCAGCGGAAACTACTGATTGACTCACCCAACATGGACCAGTGGGAAGAGTCCATGTAATCTGGTTTGGGTTATAGCAGACTCAAAACATGCACGCTGGCTTTCTACGTGGCAAGTGATCCCACCAGATCTAAATAGAGCCAAGCTACTCATTACTGCGTGTCACGGACATCCTCTGAGTGTTGTTTTGGTGTACGAGCGTGTGTTGCCATCTGCAAGGCTGCAATGGACATGGTACCAGAACATGGGAATTTATTCTACCTCTACTGCTGGATGTCTGATTGTAGCAACGAGCCTTGTATGCAAAACAACCAAGTTGTGGAAGCCACTGGACAGATGGAACATACCTGCAGTAGCAGCTAGTTTCAGATGGGAGTCAGAGTTTGGAAACACATTTGTATGTATAAACATGTTTTTCCATTTGCATACCTTTATATTGCATTGACGGAACGGCAGGAAGGAAATTAAGTCACTGTGGAAGCAAGTCTGCCAAGTTTGATCCTGATTTTGTTTAGCAGGGGAATTAAAAACTACTTAGAAAGTGACATCCTACACAGATTATCCATACAATTATCCCACTCAGCACACAACAGACAACATCATGGGTATTGCACTTTGGCTTGAAATAAAAACAGGACTAACAGCCATTTTCATGAGACCCGCTTGGTGCTGTGATTTTATTAAGTGCGATATGGTTGGAAACATACTGGTTTGTTGCTCTGAATATTGCCATTAACAAGACATAACACAGGTAATTCACCTCACTCCAAGTCCTTTCTTTTGTATACGTTATAGATGTAAATGCTCTATAATGGAGTGTTCAATGAAATCAAAGAAACATCAAAAATATGTATATTGCATTAACCAATATTCCCGTGTAAGCAAAAGTAATATCTCACGATGCATTTGCAAATAAGTAATATTTCTTTTTTTTTTCTAAACAAGATGTGCTTACAAAAGAAACTGTAGAAAAACCAAAATAAGTGATTACAGAAATTATGTAGTCGCAAAGAATAGAAAATATGAACAAGGTAGGCACTTCAAATCAATGATCTCATCTCTCACACGTCTATCAGCCACTTGGACAAAAAGAAGAAATACTTCCACACACTCGTAAGCAGATCATCCCAAACGCAATGAAAAGGCATGCAGACCCCAGTGCGCACACACACTCACTCACACACTCACACACACTCACAAACAACTACAAGTCAACATCTGTGTACAGTACAGCTTTGTGGCCGGCATGGAGGTTCAGCGTTTGGACATTTTTGGTCCCTTATTTAAATAGGGGGTCAGGGTGGGGGGTGGTGGGGTCTCACAATGTATTCCTTTGTCATCAATTGAGATTCTTACAGTCAAGGAACCAGTCCCGCTTTGTTCCCAAGATGTTGCTGGGGTAATAATAATAATAATAATAATAATAATAATAATAATAATAATAGGCAGAGGCTTACAATAGAAACATCCATGCGTCATTTGTCAAAAATATATATATATCTATCTATCCTAGGATGCACACTGTTTGAGCCGATAGAATCCAAGGCTGACTTTGGGGCAGGTTGGGCAGGTGGGACGAGAGATTCTCATACGATGCTGAGGACAGGCAGTTAAGGGGTGACAAGGTCATGGCAGAATATGTCCAGAAATCACAGTGGAACCTGTGGTGGAGGAAGAGGAGGAGGAACTCCCGGCCCTCTCGGCCTAGCGTCTATGACCTCACCGCCTGGAGGGGAGCTCCAGGGGGCCTTAGAGGAGGAAGGCAGGGCTGGTGGCTGGAGGTGGTGCCTGGTGGAGGTGTGTGTGTGTGTGTGTGTGTGTGTGTGTGTGTGTGTGTGTGTGTGTGTGTGTGTGTGTGTGTGTGTGTGTGTGTGTGTGTGTGTGTGTGTGTGTGTGTGTGTGTGTGTGTGTGTGTGTGTGTGTGTGTGTGTGTGTGTGTGTGTGTGCGCGTGTGTGTGTGTGTGTGTAGAGCTCCCTCAGTGCCGAGGGGAGACGGTGGCCCTGGGGGACGTGCCCTGGCCCTGGTACCTCTCCCGGGCGTGCTTCTCACAGAACATCTCCTCGCCCGCCCAGAAGTGGCCGCGCATCCTGAGGTTGAGGCCGCACTCCGTGCAAGTGTAGCACTCATGGTGGCGGAAGCGGTCGTCGCCGATGCGCACCACCTGCGTGCTGCAGAGAGAGAGAGACACAGAGACACAGATAGAGACACAGACAGACAGAGACACAGACACAGACAGACAGAGACACAGACAGAAACACAGAGACACAAACAGACAGAGACACAGACAGACAGAGTCACAGACAGACAGAGACACAGACACACACAGACAGAGACAGAGACACAGACAGACACAGACAGAGACACAGACAGACACACAGACACAGAGACACAGACAGACAGAGACACAGACAGACAGAGACACAGACAGACAGAGACACAGACAGCCAGACAGACAGAGACACAGACAGCCAGACAGAGACACAGACAGGACAGAGACACAGACAGACAGAGACAGAGACACAGACACACACAGACAGAGACACAGACAGACACACAGACACAGAGACACAGAGACACGACAGCCAAACAGACAGAGACACAGACAGACAGAGACACAGACAGCCAGACAGACAGAGACACAGACAGACAGAGACTCAGAGACAGAGACACAGACACACACAGACAGAGACAGAGACAGAGACACAGACAGACAGAGAGAGACAGAGAGAGAGACAGACAGTTTATGAGAGAAGGCATTCTCTAATGAGGAACACACACAGGTACACGAGTCCACGAGTCACAACATGCAAGATTCACCAAATAGCAGTTAGGAGGTGAACCCGTTCAGTTGAACCACAATCGTATCAGATTGATCGGTATGAGCCTCATGCACAATTGACTCACACCCCAGAAATTGCTGGAGGGCAAAGTGTGTGATAAAAATAACATTTAATTAATGTCATTACTAGAAGCAGTGGCACAATCCAACAGAGAGAAAAAGCAAACCATAAGCAATGATTATGTGGGGGGCGTGTTCCCAGCTTGTGTGCGGTGACGGGTGATTTCTTACACAATGCTGGTGCCACACTTCTCACAGCTGTGGTATTTGCCCACGCCGGCCACCGGGTGGCTCTGCTTCGGGGGGTTGGGCGAGAGGTTTCCCGGGAAGCGCAGCGCCGCTTCTGTGGTGGTCAAACAGATATCACCAAAACAAAAAACTACAAGTTTCACAGCATGCACGGAAACCATCGCTAGTTTGTCACTCGAAGAGAAGCGTCGCATTAAATACCGTGTCTGCATGTTTCAAGTTCCACACACACACCTAACTTGCGTGTTTGTGCGTCTTGGCATTATTAATAGTACTTAGCATTGTTTAGTATATTGTATGTGCTTAGATGTTGGTAATGCACTCAGAATGGCACGTCTGCTCTTATCCCAGCTATTATGCAGGCAACCTAGCAGTTATGAAACCTGTTCTATTAGGCTTACAATTATGAATGCTTGAAACCTGCTCTATTCTTATCTTTATGTACCACAGCGATAATTTGCTGTCTCCTTCAACAAATGTACTCTTTGTAAGTCGCTTTGGATAAAAGAGTCTGACAAATGCCGGTAAATGTGATATGTTTGCGTGTTCACATGCATGTTGTGGACCTTTCTCGTCGGCCTCCAGGACCTCCTGCAGCATGCGGAAGGTGTTGGACTGGCGGGGAGCCGAGCGCGACTCCTTGTTCTCCTGGATCATCTTGTACACCTCAGACTCCTTGTCGAACTTCTGCATGGCAAAGTCGGAGCTGGAGCTGCTGTAGGAAACACGAGAAGAAGAGGGGATGAGGAGGCGCGGACGTAAGCCTCTCTGGACCCCAGCATACAGCTGCAGGCAACGTGTGGGACAGGGAATGTACATTGGGAAGTCTTTATGTGAGGCCCGCAGAGAAGCCAGAGGAAATGAAGGAGGAGGAGGAGGAGGAGAAGGCAGCATCCAGATGTACGCATTTGACCTCTGTGCATTTTGTCTGAATGGGGTTCCAAGGGACTCTCCGCCCACGAGACGACCTATTGTATCATCGCTCTATAAATTATTCATGTGAAGGGACTTCCTGTTAAAGTGATGTCACTGTAAGATTAGCCCGGAGGCTGAGTGCTAAGGGCCAATCAGCCCAACTAAACGGTTGTAACAAGCGGTTTAATGCTGTTCAGTAAAGTCTCTGTGGTTAAATCTTTCCATACTATCCCTCCTGTCAGCACTCACGGCACAAATAATGTAGACAAATGTGTTCCCACCGACTCGAGAACAATACAAAACAAACAACATTTTGCAGATTTAGATTCAGGTTTCCATTATGTTCATAGCGGTCCCTCGCTCGGCCCAACAAGGCACTTTTCCTTTTCTAGTCTCACACACACACACACACACACACACACACACACACACACACACACACACACACACACACACACACACACACGGCTTGAAGGTGGAACACTCTGCTCGTCGCTTCAAATCAATCAGAGAATCCGCGGAGGGCAAACCAATTACAGGGCTGCCCGACACCACATGGGCTCGTTTATGTCGGCTAATTAACACATTAGCGAAAAGGGGTGGCTCCTTCTTTATGAGCACATTCCGAACTCCTTACCCGGTGGAAAAACGCACACGATTCCCTGCGCCTCCCTAATGCGCTCCACTTCACGTGTGCTGGCGATGCTAAAGAAAAAAAAAGAAAAAGGCAGTCAACCCGCCCACAGGTAGGCTGGGAGCTGAGGCTGTCGGGAGGGGGGGGGAGAACCGGTTGGCCAGGTACAGATCTTCAGCCAGCCCGGCCCAGAGGTGTGGGTGTTGTTGAGTGCCAGTCATCCGAAGCTAATAGGGCAGAGGCCACCCGGGGCTGAGATGCCACCTCCCTGTCTGTCTGTCTGTCATCACCCAGCAGCAGAAAACCTCTGAAACATCTCTGTACCCACAGAGATGCGAGAGACTCTCACCCTGGGGTGGGTGCCTTTACTTTGGGAGCTGCTGCAGTGACACACACACACACACACACACACACACACACACACACACACACACACACACACACACTTTGTGAGGAATTGCTTCCTTGTGGCTTTGGTGCGAGGCCGTGGATAAGGTCAGTATGCGCGTGTTCTAATCGTCCATCCCTTCGAATCGCTGAATGTCTGTAACTGGGACAGAGGCCAGTCCCCCTACATCTCGGAGCACGACTTTTAAATTGAAAGCAGGAGACTGGGACTCGCACCTCCCAGCTCCCCACAAGCCCAGCTCCACCTCTCACCCCCCCCACCCCATCCTCTTCTGCGTTCTCACCATCCACGGAGACAAGCGTCGCAAAACAAATGGAAAACCAAAGTCAAACGGTCAAGAGAGAAATCATCCACTAAATTAGAAAGAGCCAGAGTGAGTGGTTGGTGCTTTCTCTACACCATCACCCCCCCCCCCGGCCTGTGAATGTGACCGAGGGAGCATTCCTACAAGGCAGCAAACAACACAGCAGAGACCTTCGCCCAACCGGGGGGAAATCATTTGAAACAACAACTCTCGAATGTCAGAGCCACAGCCACGGAGACTTCTGCACTGTCTGATAAAGATCTAGTAGAACCCAGAGGTTGGTAATCACGCCACAACAATGTGCTGCGACTAAACACAAGATAGGATCACTATTTTCACGAATCAACACGCGTTGTGTTCTCTCACAGATCAGGACAATGAAAGTGTTGTATGCAGCTCCATAAAACTCTAAATGGGCAATTAACAGAGAAAAACAAGACTCACCTCATAAACAAAAATAGGAAGGAATTACAGTTTGCACCACAGTGCTTAGTCCCTGTGAGCTGGAACCAGTTCCTTGGCTGCTCAGTGCACACAACAAGAAAACATAAGTGTGTGCACGCGTCCCCTCAGAAATGCAAAACACATACACCCAACACACACGCCCAACACACACACACACATACACACACACACAAACACAACACCCGCCTCTTTAGACACCAGGCGAGACATAAGAAACACAAATCTGAAAGGTGTGCCCCTCGGCTTCCACCCATTGGCCAAACAGTGAAAGTGTGGGCGGAAACATGGGTGTCGCACGGCACGTCATTGGTGGGAATCTGAGAAGGGGGAGTGGATCGGGGATGGGGGGGTTGGAGAAGTAGAAACAGGGGTCTCCAGACAAGGGGGCCAATGAGGGGGAGGAGGCGAGTCGGAGGGCTGGGATGGCTACGGTCTATTGGTATGATTTGATTTCAGCGGTGGAGACATCATACCACTGGCCTGCGTTCGCCAGAGGCCACGCTCTGGCCAAAGTCAACCTGGCAGCGGGGGCCACTCCGGCTGTACGAAAACAGAGACACCCGGCAATCTCCGGCAAGGAGGAGAAAATGGAGGCAAACCAACTCTCAAGATTAAAATGGTGCTGTGGACTCTCGCGTCTCCATTTGAGGAGTTCTCAGGCTCCAGTCGAAATCCACATCATCATCTGTGTGTTAAAACATCTGTATGGTGGAGGGGAGAGGGGGTTTGCATCAACATCTCCAACACCAGAAGGGGGCAACGCAGGGACCATGGAAAGAAAGAGTGCAACACACATTCCATCTATAGCAGCTAGTGGGGGAGATGTCTAGGGCAGCATGGGTTGCTCTGCACGACACACTGGAATCGTACACAGCAAACTCCCAGGATGTAGTATTTGGTAACGTGCGTAGAGCTCGGTGGAGGTCTGACCTGCGGCGTGGGGACATGGGGAGATCCGGAACCTGGTCCATGGGACTGTGTGGAGAGTAGCGTCCAGGTGGCGTGGGGGTCCGGCTGGACACAGAGCTACTCCTGTAGTCCACAGAGACGAACTCCTGTGAGGGAAAGAGAGAGAGAGAGAGAGAGTCAGGGAGGGAGGGAGTGAGTCAGTGAGTAAGAGAGAGAGAAGAGAATCACAAGGTCAGAAGTGTAAGTAATCTCAGGGCAATGCAGTCCCCTCCCACCTGCGGATGCTCGACAGCCTGGCAGCTCACAGCGGAGGAACCAGTTTAGACTGCGTGAAGGGAGGCGGATTGACAAATGAAGCGACTCCAGTGTAAACGAGTGAAAACAAAAGAGCCACAGTCAGTCAGCCAGCCAGTCAGTCAGAGTGCGCACACAGGAGACTTGGCCCGGGCTTAATGGAACACACTGGGCCCCGGGACCAGGGGTTTCATCCGCAGTGTTGGAGGGCCCGTGTTAAATCAAGGCCTATAGGGCTACGTTTTGGCCCGGGGCTTAAAGAAAACAAGCATGTTTGCAGAATGTGAAAAGCAAATTGAGTCCTTTTTAATAGAGTTACACACAATTCCATCTACATATCTCCACAATAAAAGATCACAATCTTTCATGCTCGTTTGGTAATATAATCTTTTCAAAGTGCCCTAGTACCCTTAAAATGTAAAACCACCAAATCCACCACTCGCATTTTTCGCTCAGTTTGTTTTTACTGCCGTCGCGTTGGTTACTCTCACTTGACTTATTTCTCGTCCAGCATTCCAATCCTTTTAACACGTCTGTTCAGCGCAGCCAGCAGGCATGTACACCACCACCACCCCGTATCTCCACGGTATCGGGCCTCATCTCGGCCGCCATCCCGTTCCTCAGAAAGATGACTGTGATTACATTCGTGAGGGGGGAAAACAGAGGCTTGCCAAATAATCCAGGGACCATTCGGAGTGCCGGGGCCAGTGCCGGGCCAGCACCGGGTGCATGGCACACTGTCAGTGAAACATTTGTAAGGTTAATGCGACTTAATGGGATCTCAAACACAGAATACACACATTACATTCAACATAATTCAAAATGGCACAGCCTTAACTGCATCCCGTCCGAATCGCGAGTTCTCCAAAATAGTTTTGTTTCACCTTGGCCACAAGAGGGCGATACATAACCGTCTCATGCCGAACCCAACCTCTTCAACAGTAAGTAAACAGAGGGCAGATGCTCAGAGAGAGCATCCCTAGACAAGAGCAGGCAGGCAAGCGCTGCCACCGTGAAGCAAGAAACCTTCATCACGGTCACAGCGGAGTGTTCCGGGGTGAGAAGGGGTGAGAAGGGGTGAGCGAGTGACGGCAGACGGAGAATTCTTTGCCTGCACGCAGTTCACAGCGTAATTGACCCCAGGCACATGTGCACGCTGGAAGAAAGAGCACCTGGTGTAGTGCTGAGAGCAGCCCATAATTCATCACCCTTTTTTTTTTTTTCTTTTTTATCTATAGGAACCCCCCGGACAAAACAAATTGCTTTTAACCACCACTTATTATTTCATCATCATTATTTTAACACAGACAAAGAAGTCGTAATAGTAGCAATAATAATAGTAGCAACAGTAGTAGTAAGGTAGCTGCAGTTAGGGTGAGGTACGGTTAGGCTAACCGTACAACACTCATAGTTTTCTTCCTGTTACACTCAAAAACGAAAAGCTTGGTGGAAAAAATGAAACTCTTAATAAGAAAAAAACCCAAAAGAATTTCCAGTCTGCTGGGAAAAACAAAGAGTTCTTCATTTGAGTCTACTGCACGTCCCCCACCAGCCAGGAGCCATGGGATGACTCAGAGCACCAAACTGACACTTCAGCTCCTTTATGTCCACAGTCAGCACCGGTTGGCAAGAGGCCTTTGGGAATGTGGGGAAAACGACCGATGGGTTGAGTGAGGGCCCCAAGGGCCCCGAGCCAGTGACACAGCTCGAGTCCACGGTTGCAACGGTCTACTCTGCACAGCGACCCACTTCCAATACAGTCAAACTCTTTGAACATCACCGCTGTTCTCAGCAGAGCCTCATTTTCCTTCTCAGGTTTTTTTTTATTTTTTACTTCTCCTGGCAAGTGGGCAGATCGCTGCGTTGGGCCAGTGAGCCACGAGCCAGGAAAGATCATTACTACAACTACTCCCTCTGCAAGTCGTCCTGGGATAAAAACCCACCACAATAACAGCAGGCTCACAAAGTCCACATTATCCGAGTATGGATAAACAAGCTATCCTGCTGCGAACCAATCTAAAAAGGGGGCACATACCCTACGTGAGGGACTCTTTCGGAGGGGGGCCTGTTGAAGCCAAGCATGTGAAGACAAGGTCAGCCTACTGCTCCCTAGGCAAGTAGTTAAAGCATGTCTGATTGCTGATTCAGTTATTCAGGTCTTATCTCGGTTCTCCATCGTCAAGGTTTTTTATCTACAGAGGACACCTGCTGCCAGGTAATTCACAAAGACCCCGCATGAGTGGAACCAGCAGTTTGGTTACAAACCAAACCAAAGACTCACAAATCACAAACACTAATCTCCCAAATTACACAAGAAAGGCATGAAGTGAAGACAAAACATGCAAGAAGAAGCAAGAAAAACAACCAAGACGAAATTCTACGGTAAACAGGGACTGTGCAGCTGTGAGTTAATATGAACCAAAAAAGGCCTGTCCATCATTACGAAGACGCCAGTCCTCAGCCAGTTTAAAATAGAAACTATTGGCAACTGCCTTGGCTCGGTTCACCCCGAACCGTCTCTATGGAGGGAATAGATGTGAACAAAAACAAATCGGCGGCGATCTGCGAGGCATTACATAACGAGGTCGAGCGCAGTGCCACGCTAGCACGCATCTGGAAAACTGCACGATGGTATTGCCAGCAGTGCTCCCCCCCCCCCGTGTTGCATGCACTGAGGAACCCTGGGCGGGGCGCGGCTGCACCCGGCCCGTCTTGGGCGCTGTCACCTCAGCCAACCGGGAGCCCGGTTCCTGTCGCCCAGACAAGGGAAGGAAGCTTTGATTAGAGCCGTGAACTTTAATCAGTTGTGGAGCTGCCCCGGGTGACTCAAGCAGCAATGGCTCTCTGGTTCATTATGCGCCGACCTGGAGGCTCCCCCAACACACCGCAAGTTCAGCGACACAGCAAGCACAACTGAGAGCGCGTGCCAGCGTCACCACAATGCATGCAATGCTGAAATACTAAACAACGCGCAGACCATATTTATTTCTGCCGCTCAGAGTATTTATTTGAACTGAAGCGGTGTGTACCCCTTCGACTGCACTCCGGGTCCTCTGAAGAACCCCCCGTTATAAAATACACAAGGAAGGCCCGCCAAATGTGCTGAACGTAGTGAACACATAAACAAGCTCCTCGTTCGGGATTGGCTACTTTGAAGACGGCAAACAAACAGGAAGCTGCGCAAGCCGGCGGCAGTTTCCGTTCGGCTCCATCAGATGTTTGGAGTGTTGGGACGCGGCCAGCGGAGGAGCCCTCGGTCAGGCACCCAGAGCACTGGTCTTCTTCATGGGCTTCATCATTTCCATCACCCTGCTGCTTCACTTCACTAGAACACACACACACACACACACCTTGTGTGGCCAACTGCCCTATGGCGTTACTAGTACCGCTTGCTCCTCCTCAACTCCCCCCCCACCAGCGACCTCCACCAGCGGAGCTACTGCAGCACGGAGCACAGAGCCCGCCGCCAGACTTCCTGGGCTGGTAATCAGAGCCGTGTGCAGCATCCCTCCCCTCCTCCAGCAGAGAGAGAGCATTCTGCAGGAGGTCCTGTGTGAAGGACCAACCTGGTGGTTATCCGGTGTCACCAACCCTGCCTTGTAATTATCCATGTGCTCATTGGTGCGTTACTGTGCGTGCGCATTCTGTTTCAAATTAAAAACAAACAAAGCAAAACAAAGCCAAACAGCAATGTGATGTGCAGCCGAGTGGCACGCCATCAATTTCTATCAAATGCATATAATTAACATTCTTTACCTGTTTACGGGTTTGGATCCTTAAAAAAAGGCCTTTGCCGGGAATGTTGAATGCCTCCCCCCAACACCCCCCCCCCCCCCCTGCAGGCCAGTGCAGTAAAGCGTCTACAGGCTACGGTGTTATGGAGCGACCCAAGTGGCCTCACCGGGTGTGCGCGGCTCCAGCTGCGCTCCCACACTGTGGGGCGAGAATCCCATTAACATGGCCGCCACACGCTGTTAAGCAGGTCAACACGGGTTGCAACCCAATACCAGCAGCTCTCCGGCATGCCATGTTACGTCTCCCCTCTTTCCTCCTCCATGCAGCAGACTTTCCACAAGGCCGGTATGTTCAATCATGTCGCTAATCCTTCCATGCTCTGTATTCCATTTACAGTCAGCCAGTAAATGGGTTGCCCTCCCCCCAGCCAATAGCATAGTGTCCCACGTAATACGGACTGAGAGGAACATGCTCTCCGCCCACCACCTTTCTTTCGGAGCAGAAGAGTCATGTTTTCATATGCTGATCTGGTAATTCTGCCTTCGTATGATGGATGTGCTCTGCTGGTGCCAGTGAAGTATATATAAATATATATATATATACAGTACATCCCTTTATATTAACCTACTGATCCAAGCATCCAGCATTCATAATGTGCTCCATGTCCAGTGCCCAGGCCCTCCAGGCTCAGACTTAACAATGTTCAATATAACATTGCTTAGGGTGCCAGCGCTGACAGAATCACCCACCCGGTCCCCCCGCCTCCTCCACCTCCATGCAGTTTCCAGCGCTTACAGTGGCCACACACACGCCATCAGACAGCTGTTGATATGAACCATCTGGAGGGGAACAGCGGGGTCTTGCAGATGGAACAACAGACACATGGGAGACCGCGGCATTCACAGAGACCATAATACACCACACACGAGTCGTGTGGTGCCGGCATCGGCCGCGGCTTCGGCGTCAACCAAGGTCCGTGGCTGTTTTCACTCTTTTGCCGATGGCCATGTCAATAACGGCCGACGCAGTCAACAACACATGACATATAATCAGAGGAATATAATGGCGACCACAGGAATCGGCAGCGTCAGCATTTTCTCCTACAACCATTCCCATGCGCACCATTGGCTGGCTGTATTTTCACACAGTACTTATGAATGGGAGGAGAGAGAGAGAGAGAGAGAGAGAGAGAGAGAGAGAGAGAGAGAGAGAGAGAGAGAGAGAGAGAGAGAGAGAGAGAGAGAGAGAGAGAGAGAGAGAGAGAGAGAGAGAGAGAGAGAGAGAGAGAGAATGTGTACCAAAACCAAGCAAACGGGCCAACTCCACGAGGCTGACGCGTGGAACGGTAGAACAATGCAACAGATTCAGAGTACGGTTCAGCGTGCCATCAGCCGGGACTCAGTGCGTGGAGAACGGGGATTCGAGGCTTCCAGTGTTTACTCCTGGAGTGCAGAGCACTGGGGGAAACGAACATTTCATTCTAATTAACTTTCCCACAAGGATGTGAGTGGAGGAGTATATCAAGCACATTAGACATCTGGAGATCATCATACTCGGGCATAATTGCTGGACTTCATGACACAGTTAATTTATGATTGCCTCACTGCCCCTGCCCCCCCCACCCCTTTATATACAATGCGTGACAATGAGAGGAAGAAAAAACAAATGGGCCAGATTTGAACATACGCAAAGCGGTTAAACATAGGCATTTGGAATTCCATGTAAAAAGCATACACATGTATAATTGAAGAAGCTGCTTACCCCCTTCAGCTGTCAAGAGTGTCTCTTTGAGAAAGGTGGCAGTGTTTAGTCTCAACTTCCCGAATGGTTTAGGAGTGTGACCGGATCACAAGCCGGTCGTTATCCGATGTGAAACAAGCAGACACCTCGTGGACTCTCCTGCTATCTAGGTCTACACAGTCACAGTGAAGGTGTGACAGGACTCTCCGGAAAGCCTTTTCCACACGGTGATGTGTAACCATGAAGTTGAACTCGACACTCGTCATTTAAAAATATGGGGGCAAGTGGGGCAATACATCCTCAAGTGTAGAGAACTAGGTGTTGTTAATGGGGTCATACTCACATTAATTATGATCTGATCGAATTATCTTTATCTTCATAAAAGGTGTAGAGCTGAAGGATATTTGCAAATTTGTCAGATTTTTCAGAAATGGACACACTCAAAACAGCAGTTATCCACACAGTTCTCTTGGCAACACCTTCACAAACAGCTCCTACTAGTTAAAAGAAACTAGTCTCTTGGAGCCGACATTCCCTTATAAAGCCACTGGGCTCAGGGTCCCCATGGGGCCACGCAGAAGGCCAGGGGGAACCACGAGTACCCCAGTTTGCTTTCCACTCCAGGGGAAAGAAAAACAGCCACGCTGATCAATCAGTGGGGATGAGGAGAGGCACACTGCCCGCACGGGGGCCCACAATGGACCCAGGGGCATTGGAGCCGAAGTGAAAGGACCCCGCTCTGTCCCCTCAACAGACCTCGCTGTGAGCTGTCCACCAGCGCTGCAGGCTTGGCCCCGTCGGGCAGGGCACTGCGTTCCTGCCAAGCAAAACATCAGCTCTGCGTTCGTCAGACCTGAAATAGCCCATAATTCCCGAACCGCTGCATTTCCAATCAGTATGTGCAGATGCATTCAGTGAAGGAAAAGCAGTCGGGGGGGGGGGAGAGATTTTAATATATATACAGTATATATAAACTATATATATATATATATTCGTTGAACACAAGCTTTTAATTTGAAAAGCACAAAGTGATTGTTTGCCTAATGTTCTCCAAGACTTGACCTACGGTCCATAACCAAAACCACGTTTTGTAGTCCAAATCCAAAATGGACAGGAATAATTCCAGAAGCTGTCCAGCCAAGATGTATTGATGCATGGCTGGATGGGTAGCGTGGGTATGTGAACAGTTGCCTTTTCTGACAAAAACAAAAAAAAAAACATTGTCAGTGATGTATGAGGTCAAATTCAAAGCAAAGGTCAAACCAGACTGTCTGGTGGCTGGCTACTGAACCCTCTGGTCAGCACTTGTCCCACATCTACATTCACCCAGCTGCAGCTGGTCATTGTGCATGGAGAGGGTTATTTATACAGTAACCGCCCTGTCCGCCAGCACAGGATGAGGCAGCTCACCAAGGCAACTCTCAGGAACCACAGAACCCTGCAGACTGACTAGAGAACCATCAGAAGACTCAAAGCGCCCAAACTGGAAACCCAGACTCACAGCCAGGCCTTGAAGGCCCTGGTGACGGACAGCGTGTCCTGAACAGAAGTTTGGTTCGGGCTCAGTCCAAGAGAGTTCCCATTGTGATGGTAGCATTGCTGATCTTATAAGCAGATGTTGTTGCTTTACTCTGAACCGCCAAGGTAGCCTGCTGGCTTGGCCACAATACCCAGCTGGGGTTCCAGGATGTTGGAAGCCCATGCTCCTCATTTGTCCTGGAGGTGGTGGTGAGCCAATAGATAGTCAGTCAGCAATAATGCCCAGGCAGCTCATGGCATGACAAAACAAGACTATAGGGTCCAATTTTAGGTGCATTGATCTGAATTTTACATGCAATGATCCTCAGATGAAGTACATTTAAAGAAGAAACATTTTACAACGTGCTTTCCCTGTATGTTTAACCCCCGCGGAGAGTTTTTCAGTTTTTTGTCAAGCGTTTTTGTCAATTGTTGACTGATTTGGATACTGGTGGGACGCTATGCAACACAGACTTTTTTACCGATATAATCTCTGTATTCATTATACTGCACTGTGTACTGTTGGATTCTGCAGCACCAGAAATACACTTTCTTGCTAAAGTCAGAATGGACTCCCAGGGCCAGCTAGCACAAAGGCCATGGCTGTGCTAGAGAAGCCTTGGGGCACGGCGGAGGGTCTTGACGGCTTAAGTACAGTTTTGGAATGGAAGAAGGTCCCCTGGTGTCCACCCTTGCCCCCTCAAAACCCCCCCTATTATCCCCACCATCCCCTCACACAACGACAGTCCTTGTGATGCGGGGTAAGAAAAAAAACCCTAACACCCTCCCCTCCGCAGCGCTGCAATCACAGCCACTATTGTAGAAGGCCACTTTCTCAGGACACCCAACACCCTGGCGAATGGGGGATCCTGTTGCGCATCCCGCTCTGCTCACTTGGGGAGCCAAAAACAGGAATGGTGGGGGGAGAGGAGGGCTTTTTAAGAGCTTTTAAACAAGACAGATCACCTGATATAGCAGCACTCTGCAGCCCTCCGCCAGCAACAGAGGCCCTTGTCAAAGAGACCCCAGGCCTCGGAGCTGTGGTGAGCTGCAGCCCTCCTCCCAGGGCCAACGTGGTCCATGGAAAGGCCTCTTCCTGGCTGTCACCCCAACTGGCTGTTCTGAAAGGACTCCACTCACCAATCCCAGGAGCCTGTGAGGAGGCACCCCGGCGCTACAAAATCAGGAGAGACCATTTGGAGCAAGTCTGAACCTACACTGCTTGCCTGGGCTGGGAGATGACAGTCAGGCAAGTCTGCCAGAGTAACATTTATTCTTAGCTAGAGGCTACTATCTATATAAGCTTTAGATTTCAGCTTTACACATGTCAATCTTGTGCTCAATAGGTTCCTCACAAGCCAAGCCTACTGGAGAATTATATTTTACATTACATGTATATTATATAAGGCCATTGAATAAAACTAATTTAAAAAACAAAAAGCCACATCCAAGTTTGAATTGGACTGGACTGAAATAGAAGGAATGCAATGCCTCCTAGTAGTAGCAATTTGATTCCAAAACAACACTTAAAAGCATCAAATAAAAGAAGAGGAATGAGCCCAGAACTGTGATGCCCTCTGAACTCCCTGCTTCCACAAACCACATTAAAACACGGTCACTTCCAACAGAGAGCCCTCACAGCCAAGCAGCGTTACATGCCGTTGGCTCCTGCAGACCACCACCCCCCCCCCCACCCACCCCAAAATTCATGACACGGCAGTTCCTCATCCAGTTCTGGAGGTGTCGGGTTTGAACAGAATTTGACTTCAAAGCGCCTCGGTGAACATTGTAGCCTCACCACGCCGTGCTCTTTCCAAAACACCCATCTAGCTAGCCAACCCCAATGCGTGCGTGCACTTAATGGTCCCCGTCAACCCCTCCTGTCCGCTAGAACAACCGTCTTGGTAGGAGACACCATGCTATGCAACTATAAATCATGTGAGTTAGTCATTAGCCTTGAAACCCACTCCCAGTGGAAAAGTGGATGGTTTATTTCTCTTGGCGTGAAGGATAGACTCAAGAGTTTTAATTAACATAATTAGTCAAGCCATAAAAAAGGGAAATAAGCATAATTAATGCTCAGTCTGACCAAAATTATCTATGAAAAAAAAAAAGGTTCTGGAGACTGAACACTGAAATAATGGCCATGATTAACTTATTTGGAAAATCTATCTTGAAACTACAATGTAAATATATGCAGTAGTGACATTAGTCCATGTCTATCGAAATAAATAAATAAAATGAAACTCTCAGTTCTCGTCAAAAGGAAAATAAACATTGGTCCATGACACACTGCCAATACAATGTGAAAAAGAAATTGAAATGACTGGACTGAGGACTGAGCATCTGTACTATTGACACTAGCAAATATTAAAATTGCATTCAAAAACCACAAAAGTGATTTCAAACCCTAAGCCAATGGCCTACAACGTGTGCCCCTCCACAGGAATGTGGGTTGGATGTTATACCGTTGAAACCGCTTGCCAATAAGGGCCCATTTATTCAACTGGATGCAATGTCCACCCAAGTCATAAAAAAAGAAAATGATTGGAATTCCTGAGGCCATTAAAAAGGTCCTGTATGTTTTTTCCTGCCCCGCCATATCCCATGTACTCGGCTCTGTGGGGCCAAGACTCGAGACCAAGCGTCAAGGCATAGCTGGAATATCTCCCCATGAACTTTCCCACAACATTTTTCCTTCTGACTTCTGAAGTCCTTCCAGACATCTTGTCCCCCTCCGCCCCATGTTTTTGGAACAGTAAATAAGCATAGCGAGATCTAGCAGCCATAGGCCCCTAACCCCCCACCCCCCCGGTCTATATTTTACCACTTACAGGTCACCCTTCCCGCTGACTGCTCAGAGGTTATGGCTATTGTTTTGACGGAAGCCATTCATTCTTCTCCCTTGTAAGGAAAAAGTTAAGTAAACTACCTCATACTGACAGATTCTTCTTAAACCTAATGTCATTTTTTTCTTATGATGACCTTTCTGTTTGTATATTTCCTGTGATTAAAATTGAAAGGCTGTCTGTATCCGGCCTTTCTTGTGATTATGTGGGCCTTAAGTCTTTCATAGGGCACCCTTCTTAGTGGGACAGCAACTTAATTATGTAAAAGGCATCAACACATTTTACTGCTGGGCACCATTATATACTGTTAGTAGTTAGACTATGATAAAGTTATATTACTTTCACCCATAATAGTGTTTATGCAGTTTCATGTCAAAGTTTTAACAACAGTATCTGTTATGTGTTGCTCTTAAAAAAAAATGATGTTAATGTTTCTTGTATACATGTATACATGTAGACATGTAGACATGTAGACATTTGCTGATTATCTTAATGGCTCATGAAATGTTTTCCAAATTCTGAATAATTTTTTTTTAAATGTCATCAGAAACACAATGGTATAATGCAGATGAACAGGGGCCTCCCACTAACAGCAAAGAGGGACTGACCTGTGAGAGTGGTCTGGAAAATACTTGACTCCTCTCCTCCGGAGACCATGGGCGTAGATGTATGCTAGGAAAGAAAAATCAGAGTAATCAATCTTTATGACTTATGTGTGATGTCCTGAAAACCTCATCCCATTCAACTCAAATGGTTTAATTCCATTTGAACTTTGCACATTGAACAGTGAAACCCTACAAAAGTGGTTTAAGAGAATCTCAAACGGGCACAGACTGAGAAAGAGATGGAACGAGAAAGAGAGAATGCTCTGTGAATGTTCCACATTCTGCCCTTTTGTGAGTTTTGAATGAAATCGGTGGAATGTGATACCCTTTGCACATCCTTTGTTGCAACGGCACAATCCCCATGGCAGCGCACTGTGTTGGTTACCCTTGTACCTATTCACCGGGGACGTGTTTAGAGTCCAGGGAGCAATTACTGTGACACTTTTGTCCCCGAACAAACAAACTGTCAGCAGCACAGCCATGGCACAACAACAACAACAACTTGCAGCGACACAGGGAGTATGACTTGTGTGTGACTGCAAGATGCTTCTATTCTGTTCAGGAAGTGTGCTGGCGGCCTGCAGGATGGTCTGGTTCGAGGAGTTGATTATGTGCCATGGTGGAGGGGTGAAGAGCATGCAGGTTCTCATACAAACTGATCACTACATGTTTGGCTAACCCTGGTGTGCCTGGTTGCTAGGGTGCTCTGTCAACAGTCCTGAATCCTAGATATACCCATCCTACTACTTATTAAGTATTTTGTATTCACTGAAAGTAAAAGCGCTTGCTCAATGCTCAACAACAAAACAAGACCCCCATAAAGTCACCTTAGGTACTCTACCTAATGTGGAGTACCTCTTGTACCCATCCCTGCCCATAATGTCTGGTGAGTAGAGTAGTAAGGTGGAGTACCTCTTGTACCCATCCCTGCCCATAATGTCTGGTGAGTAGAGTAGTAAGGTGGAGTACCTCTTGTACCCATCCCTGCCCATAATGTCTGGTGAGTAGAGTAGTAAGGTGGAGTACCTCTTGCTGTTGGTTGGTGTCCTTTTGCCGTCAGGGCTGGCGGGGGGCTCGGGGGAGTACGGGGAGAAGGGCGAGTAGGGCCCCGGGGACAGGGAGGCCGGGCTGGAGTTGGTGTACTCCCTGTAGTTCTGATTCTCATCTCGGCTCACCAGCAATGCTTCCTTCGTTTAAAAAATTACAAAAACAATTTGAAAAATGTCATGTGACAATGATAAAGGAAGGGAAATACTACGTACATGATGGACATCTCACTGCGGTTATACTACATACATGTTGAACACCAACATTGAATTAGCAATTTCATTTGAATGACCCACTGAAAGGAATACCACTGATGCCATCACCGATGGCATCAGTGGTACTAGAGATCAGAGATCAGATATACAGTCACAATCAAAGAAACAATTTCATCCACAGATTCGTAGTGATAACGCCTGATGAATAAAGATATAATAAAGACAACATGATGCTGACTGTGGATGGACAGGCCCATGGTTTGGACAATGTTGGAAACAATGTTACATTAGGTCAAATGGCATTGTAAATATAAAATAAACAACCCCCCAGAGTGTCGATGACCATCATGTTACCCTACTAACCTGGAAGCGACCGGTCAACTGTTCTGGGCTCGTGATGCCATTGGTCTGTCCGGGAACGGGTGGATCAGGTCTGGAGGGGTGGGACCAAATCAGACAGTTGTTATATAGTTACCAGTAGTCCCATTGCCGTACTTTACCAAAACAAAGTCAACGACAGACTTAAACACGCAACACATAGATGCAAAATATGATTTACAGTTGCCACAGATGACAAACCGAAGTCACCTAAATAGCCCGTGATATATGTGACTGACCTAAACATGCCTCTGGGTGCAACATTCTATGCAGATGTGCATGCAATATATCAGGAACCTTGATGTACTGCAACTACACTGCCATGTGTTAGGTGGGCCGTTCACTCAACATGAGTACGGATTAGGGGTGTAACGGTACGTGTATTCGTCCCGCGACTTCACGGTACGGACGTCACGGTTTGGTACGTGCAGCCATACGACGAATACGTCTGAGTCACACTCCAATCCAGAAGGTGGCGATAAAGCACATAAACGCTGTTTGCCGACCGCCATTAAGGAACAAGAACAGCAGAAGAAGACCTAAACAAGATGAAGCGGACGCTTTCACGTTGACGATGACTATAGTGCAACTGAGACACAGGAGCTAGAAGACCCGCCTGCTACTTTCAAATCAGCTGTGTGGGAAAATGTCGGGTTCGCAGTGGACTACAGCGGCGATGGAGATCTGTAAAGAGAGATGAAGCTTGAGTACCTTTAAGAGTGCATATGACCTTTCAGATTCACAAGTTAATCACAAATGTGATACATTACTCCTAAAGGCACTGATTTTATTTTATCTCATATTTGACATATTTAGTATTTTCACACCAGGAGATGTTATTCAGTTCTGTATTGCTTTTTATTTTGCATCAGCCCTAGGCCGAAATAATTGAAACACTCCTTGTTGTTATTTATTTTGTAGTATTTTCAGAACATGAGAGCTGCTTTTCAGTTTTGGAGCTTATTGAACCTTTTAGTTTGACGTCATCCAACATAACAATATGTCCTATGGGGACAGTGTATGTTTGCTGTTTACATTTAACTGTATAATACAGTATATGGAAAAGTTTGAGTTCTTTATTTTTATAATGAAGTTACCAAAGTTGCCAGTTTGCAAATACTACCTGGCCTGCTACCTCAGTACCTCCCTACTAGCATGTTTTGTTTTCCTCTGTCTTTTTTGGGAGGGTCGGGCTTAAGCTTTGAATGTTTAAATATACCTTAAGTGGAACAAATTGAAACACTGTACAAGTTTTATTTTGTATTCTATTTATTTTGTACTTTTATAACATAAGAGATGCTTTTCAGTTTTGTAGCTGATTGTGACCAATTGCTTTTTGTTTTTTTTATCAGCCCTACATAGAAATATGACCGATGCAAGAGTGTATGTTCACTGTTGTGTTTACTGCTTGATACACTACAGGGCCAGGCTGTACCAACTATCTCAGGGGGGACTATACGACACTAGGTGGAACTAAGTATAACTTGCACTACTGTCTGTTCAAAATAAATGAAAAGAAACCTAGCCTTATGCATTTGGGATTTTTGTTGCTTTTTTCCTGTTGTACCGAACTCGTACCGAACCGTGACCCCAAAACCGAGGTACGTACCGAACCGTGGCTTCTGTGTACCGTTACACCCCTAGTACGGATGTGCAATTCCATCATCAACACTGACACATGATGAATGAATGAATCATTAATCTTTTTGAACTATGCACACCAATATGAACACGAAGTTCCATGTGCAGGCTGTCAAAGGAAGATCCACTGACGGGTGATTTCCGTACAGATAGAGTGTTGGCCCCCTTCTTTCAAGCCAGCTTATTGTGCCATCGGAAAAACACATTCTGTTTGCAGTTCCATCAGCAAACGTTGAGGGGGGAAAATTGTGGCTTGTGAACGAGCCAATCTAAATAAATAGTACCCCCCACCCCCAAGCCCCCCCCCCCGCTGCAGGGCCAAATGCCACCTGGCTCTTGACGGAGCCCGGAGTAGTGAAACGTACAGGAAGAGCCCGGACGCCTGCGGTAAATCGCCTGGAAACGCACCTCCACTCGTTCTATCTAGTGCATTCAGCGGGAAAACTGACTCTTTTCTTCACCAGTGGGTGTGATACATTACTTGGGAGGTATCGAAATGGTGGTCAACGCAAACACAGACGTGTTCCCAGTCGGGCCAGGTGGAAAATGTCTCCTGTACCACTGACAGATGGACTTATTGGCTGAAAGTGAAATGAAATATTGGCTTCACTTCAGGGAGGGAAGGAACATAAATCCACGGTTGAGCAACACTATTTGACTGTAAAACGGTCAAAACGTGAAGCTACAAGTACACGATCCTGTTTTATTCACTGAGAAATAAACGATTAAACATCTGGCAGACAAACAAAAATGTATCAAAAAAAACATTGATCATTTAAACTTTTGTTTTTAGGTCAAATGTGTGACCAGCACACAGCAGCACACTGACATCTTCAACAGGAAGTTGTGCTGTACAAGGGAAGGCTCTGTGGTCGTAGACACGCCCAGCCAAGCGGCTTGAATGGGCCCAGTAGCTCAAAGTCATCTCTTCAGCAGACAGCAAGAGGATCAGAGAGGGAGAGTCGTGGTTTGGTCAACATGACATCATACAAAAAGAGGTCAACAAACAATGGAGCCCAAAGAAGTGGCTTCAAACAAAGCCCGTCTACAAAACGAGAAACATTAATGACAAGCCACCGTTGCCCGCGTTTTCTTTATGGCCCTTTGAACAAGTTAATTGCAGGTTAGCCAAGTGTGGTGTTAAAGCAGCATTTGATGAAAACAGTAAAGACTGTTGCCGGATAATTTTTTTGAAAGACACGACACCTCCAGAGCGAGCGATCGTCTTTATTAATCTGCAGCGGAGCAGATTATTGAAAAGAATCTGCTGACACAGGAGTGGTGTGCCGTTGTATATAGGTCATTGTGATTACACTTGATGACTGGTATTGGTAGAGGAGCTCGTTATTAGCACACAGAGCCCAGATGCGGGGGGGGGGGGGGTTAGGGATGTGGCAAAGCTACAGAGTGGCATTGTGGCAGCCAGCTGGGGACTCGCCGTGTTGTCTCTGGCAGGGAGGAGGGAGACATGAGGTCAGCAGGAAAATATCCACTCACATGGACACATCCAAGGAGGACGGGTGGGAGAGGGAGACAAGGAGAGGGGAACCTTTAATCAAAGTGTCGGCTAAGAAAATTTTCAGGGAAGGTCCTTACAGAAACAAAACTCCCCCAACATCAAAACAATGCCTGGACCTCAAGTTCATTAAGATGGGGACAGCGCAGAGCCAAAGCTTTGACACATATGGACATCCTCTGATTAGAATCACCTAGTCTTAGATAACTCTTTGTTGAACATGTTATCGTATTCTTTCATATTTATCAGTGCCCTGACCCCAAGGCAACCTTATGCGTCAAGGTAAACACTGAGCACGTTTACATGCACACTAATAAACCGATCATTATCTGATTTCTGGAGTTACCAGATTATTCAAGTGGTCATGTATACAGCATAGTCCGATAACCTTTATCGGATAAAGGCCTTTATCGGTTTATGAGAAATCCGATAAACACAGCTTGGTTTTTAACCAATAATCCGTTTTCTTCGGCGCATGTATACGTTAATCAGGTTTCTTTTCGTTCTTTTACATCTGCGCATGTGTAAACGGATGTACCAACCGCCGTAAAACAAGAAGAAGAAGAAAAAATGGATGTAGATTGAACGCGTGCGGATGCAGTCAACCACAGGACAACAACAAACATGGCGAGCGGCAGCGGTAGATCCGTGGGTAGAACCCATTTTTGGAGGGAAGAGGAAACAAAACTCATGCTCAATGAAATGAAGGACATGAACATCCTTCATCTCCTAGATGGGAGAAAGTATAGGAACGGCGACATTTTTGATGCCATGATAAGCGACACCATGTTGTAAACAAGACATGAAGTTTGAGTTTTACGTCATGAACGTCATGAACGTCATGAACGAAATCCAACTAATCGACTGAATCATGTAAACCTGGGTTTTCAGTTATCTGATTACTGAAGTGCATGTAAACGCGTCAAATCAGATTATTACCATTACCTGATTATTCCCAGTTATCGGATTATTGTGTGCATGTAAACGTACTCACAGATAACAAGTCATCAACTTTAATCAGTTTCTGCCGCCTCATGCAACACACCCACACCACACCCCCACCCACACACACACACACCTGTCCACCACCAGCTGCAGCTGAGTCTTGGAGTTCTTGATCTTGTTCTGGGCCTCCACGTTCAGCATGTCCGCCGTGTTCTGCCCGTTGATCTCCAGGATGATGTCGCCGGGCTGCAGGGCCGCCAGCTCTGCCTTGCTGCCTCCATTGACCTGTCGGCCGCAGAGAGGGAGCAGGGAGGAATGAGGCCCCGGATAGTAGCAGCTAGCTAGCTAGCGCCGAGGGGAGCAGGATGACATGGCCCCTCCGGCGTCGTTGAGAAATATCTCTGCTAATGAATGGCTCTGTTTGCAGGTGAAGACAGCGAGAGATATTTCTCAACGACGGTGTGAAGGTGTTGCTAATGAGCGAGGTCTGTGAAGCAAGGTGGTGAAGTCTAAATACCTCTATACTTGAAAAGGTATAATTTGCTTAAATTGCATAATCCCCCATAGTTAACATGGTTAAGGCAGACGCCGCCACGCTTAACGCATATGGAACCTGGTAGCTGCTGTCGTCTGGGGAGGAGTTCATGACCCCCGAGGGGAGAGGCCATTAGGGAGACAGCGCCTCGGTTGTTTGACCTTTGCCACCAGACGCATGGCTTGTCAAAGCCAGCGAACTACCGCCTGCACGAGAGGAAATTCCATTCAAAACAGACCTGAAAATGTCATCCTAGCCCGTCCTGCAGCCACAAACACACCAGCAACGAAATTAATAAGAACGCAGCATCTCCGGCATTCTCTAAACATTAGAGAGGAAAATGCCATTCACCAATACCAAGACTCCACATTCCTTTATCAACCGTGTCTGCTTTTAATTTAACGAGGAAAGCAGTACAGTACAAAAGAAGATAAATACGCTTTTTTTTTTTACTTGACCTTCCCAGATGGAAATCTAGCTAAACGTGGAGACAATAGCAGTCAATGTCAGTGTCCTTTCACAGAGCGTAGGAGCAGAGGTGCCATGTCTGTGGGCCCACTTGAGGCCAATTAACCGTTGCTGTGGGGGACGTACAATAATGCATGCCTCAGCCCATCAGGTCGTGGCTGGTTTCACATAAACTACAGAACTGGGTGTTACAGGGTCTTTTTAGTTGTTTAGTTGCATCTGCACTCCCCCCATGCCACAGCAACGGGAATTGGTGAAAGCCATCACAGAGTACCAAGAGGAATAATAAGTGGTGTGTAAGCAGTGTCTCGGTGCCAACCTCGTCAGAGGTTGGAGGAGGAGGA
This sequence comes from Coryphaenoides rupestris, assembly GCA_002895965.2. Taxonomy (NCBI): domain Eukaryota; kingdom Metazoa; phylum Chordata; class Actinopteri; order Gadiformes; family Macrouridae; genus Coryphaenoides; species Coryphaenoides rupestris. The sequence continues at coordinate 649,911 of PIJE02000049.1, forward strand.
GACTGGGGGAGGGGGTGTAAGGGGCGTCATGCCGCGTCTCCAACTGAGAGCTACAAACTTCTTCCATTTACAAGCTGTACACCTCAGTTTGAACCCTTCCGAATCTGAATCTCAAATCCCTGGGATATTCGAGACTGGGCTCATTTCGTTTACCCAGATCTCCATCTTTTATCCCTGTGATGACCCGTTTCTTTAACATCGGTTGTCAAGAGGGGCGGGGGGGGGGAGGGTAAACAAATAACCACGGCTTTGAAGTGAATGGGGCTGGAAGCTCATTCGATTTGCGGCATTGGTACCGTGCCCGTGTTTTGACATAAGTGAACACTGTTCTGAGCTCCACTACTAGGGAGGGAGAGCCCGGGCTAAACTGGTGAGCGGGGGCCAGGATGGGCAGTGGGCAGGTCACATTCTCTGGCACTCAAGGCTTCCTGGAGACGTTTCCTTTCCTACAGCTCCGTGTTCCCTTCCCATAGTGGTCAATCAAAAAAAATTATAATAATAAGTGCATGCAGCAGCATGCTTGGACACACACTGACGCACGTGTAAACACACATACTAGCACAGAGGAAAAGCAAATCAGCGTGCATGTACACACACATAACCAAGGCAGTGGACACACACACACACGCGCACACGCACACACAAGTTTCCGCCTAATGTATTTCACTTCCATTCCGTCTCGACTACCTCGGGGAGTTAAGGAAACGGTTGCGAAGCAGCGCCTGGGTGAAAACAAAGGGGCTGAGAGAGCAGCGCCGGTGGCGGGCTCAAGGAAGTCGTCCTGGCAGGAGAAGTCATTACAGCCCATGAGATTTGACCAGCATAAAAAAAACAAGTGATGCAGAGGTGATAATGTGCAGGGTGAGAAGGTTGGATACTGTAATGTACCTTGGATACTGTAATGGCCTTCTTGAAGTCCCTGCCCCCATAGATCCTGAAGCCCCACGGAGAGGGTCCCATGAGGTTGACTGTCAGCGACATCGGCTCGAAGGATCCACACGTGCTCCGTCAAAATCCTAGCGGGGGGGGGGTTTGAGAAGAGAAAGTCAACACAGTAAGTATAAGCACGATGACATGGGGCCTTGCGTGTCGGGTGGACAGGTGCAAAGAGACAAGCCCGACTTTCATGAGCTTAAACACTTCCACGAACTTAAGTCCTCCCGACGTGGTGGTTGTGTAACCACATCAAACAGGAATGGGAGGAATCTGAAACCAGAGACACATGACTGATATTGTAAAAGGGGCTTGGAAGGCCAGCATTACATTGGAACCAAATGCGGTTTTCTCGTCCCAAAGAGGCGAGTGAAAAATGGCATTACCACCACACACAGAAAGTCCAACGGACCTTTCCCTAGTCAAGCGGCAAGTCCCGCCCCCCCTAGTTACTGTTGCTATGTCCCCCAAGCTTTCCCACAGCTCTGCAGCATGTTGGTAATGTCCGCTGAACAACGCCCCCCTGCTGATGATTCTCTCTCAAGGATTCTCTCTCCTAATCGCTGTATGTTATTTGCCAAATGCCGCTACTTTATCTAAGAGAGTTCTACAGAAAGGCCTGAACTATTTGACACAAGGATATATCCGTGACATTCAGATTTCGGACGGAGCAGACGACAACATAAAACTTGATGCTAAGTGTTGGTGATCTATGAGGAAGACACAAACGCCTCACAAACTCCACATTGAAATTCGTCAGGACAAAATCGTGGAGTCCTACTGCACATGTAAAGCAGGGTGAGTACGTTAGTGATGTGTTTACAATGAAAATAAGCCTAAGATCTGCTAACTACTAGCTACAATGGGCTAATCACCTAGCTATGCTAATCACACGATGGCGCGGTAGCAATCTGGTCCTAGCGAAAAAAACATTTCACTGCTCAATGTACCTGTACACTGAAATAGGTGACAAATAAATCTTTGAATTTTAACAAATTAGCGAGCTTTGTAGCTTTTTGTGTCGGCGCTGCTGTAAATTGATGTGTGGAGTCGCTATCAACCATTTGATTGTTGAACTTGTGAACTTTCAGTGTTTTAAGTACATCATAAAAACCACTGCGTTCGGTAATTGCCTGATCAGATACAGAACCTGTAAATCACTCGGACACACAAATGACAGACCCAGTTAGATCACATCCAGTCAATGCTTTGAGGGTTGTGCTTGACTTATAGTCACTATAAAGCTGACTCTGTAAGCCAGTGCAGATGACACCTGGGTCTTACATTCAGTACCATCAATAATGACTAAAGTAGAAGGAAATTATTTTCTAAAGTTTTCAGGCATGTTTTTAATAATAATGTCTCTATGAGGCCATATGTAGTTGTCCAAATTTAAAATACATAAGCTCTATCCATGTATTAAAAACAAGTCCTGCAGACTGCATGGATACTCCAAATCTGGATGAAACGCGCTCCCTGTAATCTCTCTGGATATCTGTGGTCATTATTGCACGTTCCCCAAGCGCATCTAAGAACCATGTTGTTCTAACTAAATGTAGCTGTAGTCTAATCTATGAACACAACAACGCGGGACAAGCTTTGTTTGTGGGACATCATGGCGGCTCTGTTGCAAGGGGCGTGGTCTTAAAAATCAGGCAATCTTATTGGTTATTATTCTCCACGTGACTGACAGGGTGGAAAGGTCCATTGCAGTTAATGTCCCCAGAAAATCTATGGTAATGTCCCTTATAATTACTTGTTTTAGAGTAATATGCTTGGCAGCACAATTTGCTGCCCTTACTTCCCTTGGAGTTCCTTTTGACTGTAAATGCAGAGGACACGGTCAAACCCAAGAGAAGTTTCCACAATAAAGCACGACCACAATAAGGGGACGTCGGGTTCTGCTGGGCGGGTATGGTTCTGAAATTAATTGGACCCAACTGCCAAGAAAAGTGTCACAACACCTTTTAGAAAATCCCACCAATTACACCACGCTGTAGACTCGATGGCCACAACGTATACATTAGTTACCGTATATAAGCTCTAGTTGGGACAGACAGGCGATGAATATGATGTGGTAATTCATGGTTCAAGGCTATTTTCGTGCCTGTGTATCCCAGCAGACCTCCTGGAGCCCTTTGAATTAGTCCAACTATGTTTAGCTTAAGCCTCATGCCTTAGAAAAATGCTCCCAGGATCCCCTGAAAGTGAGATAGTCTCGAGTCCCATTCGGGCACTGCAAGTGCAAGATTGCAACAACCAATGAGAGTTGAGGTTGCAGGGTAGACCGTGCAAAGTGGTACGCTGGCGATAATGGTGGTGGGCACACTGGCGTTTAGGTTTTTCTGTAGCAGACATCCTGTGTTATTATGGGATTCATGAGGGCTGTTTATCAGATTTAGAGGTCTGGCCTGTCTCTGGAGGATGATGCACACACTTTCAGTATTTTGGTTGGATTAATGCAGTGGTTCCCAAACTTTTATTAAATACTGTAATGTATATCAAAAAAAAAATGTACTGCCGAGTTGGAAATCCCGGTATTAATGCATCGCACTGACAGGAAACAGAGATCCAAAACAGTAATCTAGGCTCATGGCAGATGTTGTCGTGAACACTGCTCAGTGTGCATCACCACAGGGTTACCTTCAGGTGTTGTAAATATAGACAGGATCTTTTAAACATTAGGCCTGAATAGAATCTTTGTTGAAAGGTTTTCGGAGGGAAAATGCAGTGTACACAGTGGGTTTGGCATCTGGGCAACTTGCAACAATTGAAAATAAAGTTGAAACTAACTGTGCGACCGCAACAGTTCTAGAAGCCCTGTCCACGTTGTTTTTCCATCTCCGTAGAGCTGTTGCATATGATCTCGTTTAGCATGCCACAGGCCTGCAGCACGTTGTGCATGTTTCAATACATGAGCTTGGACACCAGACTGGAGTGACAGGCTGGATTGATCAAGGGCAAGAAAAAACAAGCCATACAAACGCTGGCTGACACATTTTCCTGTTTGTTATGTTGTTAAGCCATTGACGTGAGTATTGCACATTTTAGTTTGTGTTGCTGCATGTAGGTCTACATTACAATATCAACCAATTCACAGGCATCATGAAAACATACAAAGAAAAATTATGAAAAGAATTTACTTGCATGTTGACACAAAACCTAGCAATTATTAAGCTACTTCTTATGAATCATGTCCACTGGAACCTCAGGACCACGTGCAGAGATCCCAACCATGCGCACCACCACTAATACCCACTCACCACCGGCATGATTGTTGAATTTTGAAAGTCATCAAAAAAATGTTGGGAGGCACCAGTCCACAAAGGGGCGGTACAGCATTTGCTAGTACAGAGCTGTGAGATGGGCTACAAACGAGTGTCACAACAGTGCCTCACACACATCCATGCAGCAACTGGCCCAAGACACAGAACCCAGACAGGAAATGGATCCACCCTTAGAACACACCCTGGGAAACTTAAGCAGGGGCCCGGGTTAGAGAATAAAGGCATCAAGAATTTCCCCTTTGTCGCCTTTACTTCCGCGGCCGGCTCGCTTAGGCTAGCAACAGTTTTTGATTTGACAAATGACATAAAAATGACAGCAATAACAATAATAATAATAATAATAATAATAATAATAATAGAAAAATGACGGTGGGGACGGTGTGAATAAAATCCCACCAGCATTCAGCACCAGTAACGCTGGTAACCACAACAACATTAGATAGATAGATAGATGCAAGAACATGTAAAGATTCTGCTGTGGATTCTAGCTCTGAGAAAGATTCAAATCAAGGTGTAGTTCTAGAGTCCTCCGTTCCTAACAGAGTCAAGACATAACGTTCAATCGTTTAGTAGTCTCTGGCTCTCGCGGGACACCCTTACAACTAGCTCCATCCTGCTACCCGGTTGACTCTTTATTTCTATACAACTCCTACACAAAAAAACAAAACATGAAAAGGGGCGGTCCTATCAGAGGCCTTCCAATCATCACATTATAAAATAGAAAAAGGCACGCCTATAGGACCATTTCCTATTGGGCTACAGTTATTTGAAAAAGCCAATCACAAACCGCCTGCTCCCTCTCTAGGTTGAAAAGGCAGGATGTGATGCAGGTGATAAAGGCACACAGTCCAGTTGGCCTGTGGAAGATCATGGCCACAAAAAGACAATTTAATACTAATCCCAAACCCTCGATAGCTTCCTGATCAACTCCGCAAGAACAGCGAGGAGACTGAGGTCTGGCAGGGTGGGAGATGAGAACAGCATGAAGGTGAAAGCATATTAACTGTTATAGGAATTACCACTTTCTGATTCACAATGCCTCACTAAGGATCTCTCCCTCTCTTGCATGCCGCCCGTGCGTGTCAAATAGTGTGCTAGAAATGCCCATCCCTTCTCACCACCAACCATACCCAAATCCCCTTCCCTCCTGCCCACCAAACACGGGCCCATCTGAACCAGGCTCCTCAGTACAACCACCTCAAACCTTGTTAGCAGTCTGTGCCAATTAGCAGGGCTGCTGCTGCTGCCCTCACCGTTATTAGGCTGTTAATCGCTGCAGGGGCCTGGAGACGCCAGGCCTTGCTGTGGGATATAATGGCAGGGGAAGGGCCTCTGTCTGGGGTGAAGTTCCCCCAGCCTCCGAGCGATCCAAGTACCTCCGCCTGCACACACCGGGAGCATCCCCTTTAACCCCAGTGGGGAAGCAGTTGTCCAACTAGTGGCATCACGCTATTTCCAAAGCTCTCAAGCTCCCCTCTTAGGATTGTTAAGAAGTTGGCAGCTGACAGGGCTGGGGTCATTTTGACAGGCGAGTGAAAGTTAACTGATGACCTGACATTCCCAACAGTCCACAAAAAAATAAAAAAATAAAAAAGATTGACTGAGGCTTCAAAGGTCTCTTTTGTGCACACCCTGGTCTGACCAGACTTCTAGAATACAGCAGGTAAGTGTTATGCAACTTAACGGACCAATAAAACAAATCCAACAGACACCATCGCATACTTTCAAGCTTTCCGTGTCGAACCTTTGAACCACGAAGCGAAGCCGAGAACCACGCTAGGGGACATCACTGCTTGCTACGGTGATCTGGAAGGTCTCACCCATTAGAGACATATTGAATGGGTTAATGAACCCCTCTGTAAACAACGGCACTCGACAGTAGAAGCTGCACTATGGATTGTATATTGGACCGACTTATCACACATTGATAAAGCATGCAGATATGTTTACTGCCAAGAATGTCACAATGGCAATCACATTGATTGCTTTCCATTAAAATAAGGAATTTTCTCATGTGGTATCAGGTGGTTCAATTTATGAGGGGTCAGGGTAGAATGTGGCTATCGGCCTTGGCACACACACACACACTCACACTCACGCACACTCACACTCAATCCCTAGTTGGATGAACTTGGATGAACTTGTGCCACATGGGTTGGTATTGGCTTTGTAATGGTTCACACGTCATATATACACAGGCCGTCATCTCTGACACAGGACAGAGAAAATAAAACAACATGTCCGCCCTACTGTGACTCACCTGTGGTCACCCAATGGTATTTGTAGTCAAGATGCTTGGACACACATTACAATATCTAAAATTCCACTCCTTTGACACACACTGAAAGACAGCCTTCAACTTCAAATAGATGTTGCGTTTGTTGACTGAGTGAAACTTGCCAAAACAAGTCTCTTGAAATATGCAATTACAAAAAATAACAGTATGACGATATCATCAATGAGACTCCTCTAAAAGTGCTTGTTTTGCCACCGACTGGCTCAGATTGTTATTGTAAGTATCTGGCAGTATCTGGAAAGAATCGCTACGGACAAATACAACTTTGTTCTTTACCTTTCGCTTGATCCGGTTTGTTTGTTTTTGTGTCTAACCAAGTCTCGGTCACGAAGAAGTCTCACTCTGAAATAAGACAACAATAAGCTACGCTTTCTGGAGTCCAACACAACAAACTCTTACCGCAGCTCTTCTCTCCAAACCTCACTCGCGTTTCCACCGTGCCCTTCCTGAAACAATTCAACTTAGAACGAGACTTCTGCTAGAGCGAGACTTGGTTAGACACAACAACAAACAAATCAGAACAAACGAAAGGTCAAGAAAAACGTTTTATTTCTCTGTAGGCATCCTTTCCATAATGTTGGCAGACATTTATAACAATATGAGCCTGTCAGTGGCAAAAACAAGCGCTTTTAGAGGACGTACATTGACTGAGCGCCTATTGCCTCACAGGGGTTGTATTGCAGATATTTTGCAGTTGATGGCTGCAGCAATCTCGCTCAATATTGGACCAATTTCAAAAATTGTTGTCCGCATTTGTGACTCAAAATGATGGGAAAATAGGGTCCAGGTTGAAAAAGTTATCCTTTAAGCGAACATCTGCCGAATGTACACTGTCGAATATACAGAACCATAATGTACAAAACAGAAAAGCTTAGTAACGAAGACGTCCAGCTCTGTTATTCATACTGCCGAGGCCTCAACTTTTCCATCTTTTCCTTCCCAAGGACTGAGAAGAAAAAAAAAAAGGGGAAAAAAGGAAAATAATGAAATGAGGAATATGGCAACCATCAGTGTGTTCCCACCCCCTTCCTCCCACTCATCCTCCCGATCCTCTTGTTGAAATGAGAAACACATCACTCGGAGATGAAACAGGAAAAGCCGCTCCAAGACAAAAGTGTGTCCAACTACAACCTCCTCCATCTCCTTGTGCCCCCGCCACCACTTTGAAGAAGAATATGGACCTTATCAGTACCGGTCTTTATGACACATCTGGAACCCTGAATGCAAGACTTACTGCACTCAACATGGACAATTTCGATTAAGAAGACACAGTGATGTAGTGTGCACGAGCCATGTCTTATCTAGCCTATATAAAATCAGATGTTAGACAATTTTAGAAACGCAGCAAAATAAACACTACTCCAGTGAAGAAACTACATGGGAGTGCTGGAGGCCGGAGGAGGCAGTGAGTCTGGAGGGGCAGAGGAGAGCGTGTACCTGCTGGACACACCCTCGCTGAACAGAAGGGCAGGAATGCACTCGTGAGCCTCTCCCCTGGACCAAGCATGACCTCAGTCACATGCACGGCATTCTCCGATCACACCTAAGAGGTCAAGTATGATTGCGTGATCACCAAGGTGATCAGAAACATAGAAAGAATAACATGCCGTAATAAGCGGGACAGAAAGGGCGTTGGTCGGGTGTGTAGATGTGCGGTGACTAAGACGAGAACACCGTGGGCACGGGAACAGGCAACATCTTGACATGTACTGACAGCCAAATTTCCACGGTGCCCTGCCTTTTCAGGGGGAGGCTGTAAACAACCATAAAGTTATAGCAAATTCTCCTTTGGATACTCTCAATACCACATTGTAAAAGCAGACATTTTAGGTTAGGCTCAATAATAGTCTAAATTCCTTTGCTGCTTAGCAACTGGGGAAGCGCCAGACCCGTATGAAGTGTGGGATGACCACATGGGAACAGTGAGACCACTCATCTCACTCAGCATCCTTATCTGAGCATCGCGTTATGCCCACTTCACACGAGTCACGTTTTTAGAAGTCGCAGCCAAAAGGCCCAAATCAGAGGCACATCGTAGCAAATAAGTAGCAGTAATTTTCAGTCCAAATGATTTATTTCCTTCCAACGCTCGCTGCAGGACAAACAGTCCTTACTGCTCCCCAACCAGTCTCATGTTGTATTCCATTTGTTCCTTGTTTTTTCGGCTATTACTGTGGCTCACACAGACACAGCCACCATCACCACATCCTCTGCCTGCACCAGCCACACGAAGGACAGCTGGGGATGAGTGGGAGGTGGGAAGGGGTTCATCCACCTACATTTATTCGAGTCAATCATCACTAACACGCATGTTCTTGTTTGAATATCCCGTTTCTCTCAGTTCAGATCGTTCTTCTTGAGAAGTGGTTCAATTCAACGTGACAATTTGCGATGTTGCTTTCTAGTAGCAAGCATGGCTCTCATTGCGTTAGATGTGAGACAACACATTGCAATTATTCCACAAGGTTTCCAAACTAGTTTCTCAAGACATAAGAGTCGTAAACAGAAAGCGTGTAGATTTGAACCTGCTGATACAACTTCCTGCGTTGTACAACATTCCTCAAAGAAAGAGACACCAGAGTGAACCAGGGAATACATCACGAGAGAATCATGATACTTTGTAATGGGGGGGGGGGTGGGGCAAACTGGGATTATAATTAAACTTCAAGGCAAATGTCAAATGCGTAAAGCCAAATGTGTTGGCTAGCCTATTGAGCTCTGAAATGCCAAAGCCTTGTCGTGCTGTCCAAAATTACAGGTCTTTTTTGGGTGGCGGTCGGGCGGTTTACTTCTGGAAGTTTTGAAACGCAGCAACACATCCATTGAAATAGCAGAGCATCAGGAAACAGAGCACAATCGAGGCGGAGAGGTGGCAGGCACACAGAGGCAGGCACATGAAAGTCAGCGCAGGACCTGACGACAATGGAGAGGTACATAAACACCAGTCATATGGCCAGCAGTCAAACATCATGTTTCACCAGGACTGTTCTACAGGAGACCCATAACCACCCACCATGGGCAAGAACCACTTCACCTTTGTGGTGAAGACCTCTGTGGAACAGTCATGTCTGGACAACAACACTTGACCCCCGAACCCACTTTTTTTAAAAAGAGCTTATCGCTGGCCAAACATACCAGTCATTCATAGCTGGTGTTAGAGGTGACCGGATGGATTGGTCACGTCTAGACTGTTGACACTGAAACAAAATACATTCCTCAAGTACTACTGGCTCGAACTTGACCCATAACGACCCAGTGCATTCAGAGCATCCACTCTGAATAAACAACTTTATTGGCTTTGGTTAGAAGAAGAAGAAAAAATGCACACCAGTTTAAACCACCACAGGTCTCATCTCTGACATGACCACAGACGGGATGAGTTACGGGGCTGTCAGACACGTCGTGCTGTTTGATGCATTGTAGTGTTGTCATGTGTAAACCCATCATTAGACTTTAGGCTGTACACATGTAGCGGGAGACGTTGCAGTGATCCACTCAACATATGGCCCAGCACATCGGCTGCTTACTGGTTTATAAACTATAGAACAATTATGACCATAAATGCCCTCCCTTCATGCTGTATCCAAGACATGCTGACTTTCTGGCTTAGGCTACGCAAATAAATACATGGACTGGTTAAAGACGCCTGCATGACACGTTGAAATATTGCAATCAAAGTACGTATTAAGTAAGTATTAAGGCACAGATTGTAATAATACTTGGCTTACCTACCGAGGTGAGAGCAGCGGCGAGGCTTGACACCTGTGGGACCAGAGAGCGCAGAGCCTCCAGTCACAGCGGCAACGAATTCACTTTACAATCAATCAATCAATCTCATCCAAAACTGCCGCCCGCTACAGTTACTCCTCCGACGAGACTGAATGTGTCTCCTCTGTGAATCCACAACTTTTGATCGTCGAAGCGGAGTGGTGGTTGGTGGTGATGGTGGTGGTTGGTGGTGGTGATGGTGGTGACTCCGTTGGTCAGCCTCGGAGAGAAGTGAGCGGCGGTGAGCACCTGTGTGGAAGCGCGCCCTCACGGTGGCGGGAAGGGCTCGGGGTGGCGGCGCTGCTGCCACGTGTTGGGATCAAAATAAAGCATCGACCGGAGAGCAGCTCGACGTATGACAGTGGAGGAGGAGGAGGAGGAGGAGGAGGAGGGTGGAGGGTGGAGGCAAAGGGGGGGGGGGGGGGTGATAATTGAGCAATTTATTTATGGTCGCGCTTTAGTCGCGTTTCAGTCTGCCCGAAGTTGTACAAGTGCGCCCTCTGTGCGCAGTGCGTGGTATTGCACAATACGATGAGGTCGTTAGTTATAGTTTTTGCTTCTATAATATACTTTATTTGCATTTTTATTTCGTTTTTCCGTACAGCACACAAAAGCCGCTCTTATATCAGTTAGGCAGCCTTCTCGTGTCGTTGCACATAATGGTAACTTACAGCAAATCAGCTTATTTTATATAGGCCTTTATAAATAAATAGTATTTCTGTAGCTCCAGACAGAACAGGAACCATCCCTAAATATCTAATTGGTTTAAGAAAGTTCTGCAGCTTGCAAAATACCTATCTAGCCTGCTTGCTTGAACACGCTTCTACAAATCACATGCCAAGCAGAGAGATTTATTTGAGATATTGGAAGCACCATGTGTGCCATGGAGCCTTTAAATTATGTTCATCATTTAATTAAAAAAAAGAAGAAATCACTCAATCAAACCAAAGTTGTTTAACCATCACTCCATTTTTAATGATAAAAAAGTTTTTTGTGTACCACATTTTTCAACATCTTTTTATTAAGCAAAATATATTATACATTCATTTGATAACGGTTACAGTCTGTACAATCAACTTTTTTATGTCCTGGGTTTTGCTCAACAATAGAATGTATGAATATGTGGATCGCTTCATAATTAGCTCCCCTAGCATTACAAATGTCACACTAATTGATACTTAGGGTAGAGCAATAATAACAGATTTTTTTTATTCTCATAAATACTCTTGTCAAAGTGATAATGTTAGAAGCCAGTGTGAAACAATATGAGCATACAGAGCCTTACAAAAACAACGAATATAGTAGCTAAGCTGAAAAGTTTGGCTGGAGTCTAAGATAGAAAACCAGTCAATGGTGAGTTTGTCTTTCTACTCTCCAACATGTCATTGCAAATGGCAGGTTATTGTTTAATCCTATTACACCTCATAACAGCCAGTGTCGTCATGTCCTGTCTGCGTTACATTCAAATCACACATTCACCTTAAATGGCGTACCCAATACAGCTCTGATCTTGATGCTCATAGGCTTCAACATGAAGGCAAAAGCTAAAACAATACAATTAATAACTTGAAAGCGGTAATATACGCATTCACATGTCCTCTGGTTCTGCCTCTTGTTAAGGTGTAAACATAGGAAGACATGTGACCGGAACCCACGCTTTAGACATGAGCACGAGCTAAGCACAAGGCTGTCTAGAGAACGTCGGCATGGCGATGTGACCGCGCACTCACCCAGGGGCTTTTCTCAAAGATCTGAAATGAATAAAGTTTGGGAGGAGAGAGACACGTCACATGTCACAACATGGCACTCACGTCGGTATTCACAGGCACCTGCCATCCGTGTGGCCGTGGCACTGGTGGATCAGGTGATCGGGGAAAAAAATAAGTTCACGTGAAGCATTCAGGGTGGCGCTGTGTTCACGCGGCACAGTGTCAGCGGATTGCATAGGAGCTTGCCAGCAACCAGGCTGCACATGGCAAGAGATTTACAGAATGCAGAGATGTGTGAAGTGTCAGTGGCTGCATAGCTGTGAGATGAGAAGACATTCTTCACTGTGCACCGCCACCCTCCATTCTACCTGTTTGGCAGTGTGTGTGTGTGTGTGTGTGTGTGTGTGTGTGTGTGTGTGTGTGTGTGGGTGGGTGTGTAGGGCGCAGTCAGTGGAGCAAAATATCAACAGGTAAACTCATGTATGCACATGTACAACCTAAGACAGAGAGGCTCTCTTGCTCTCTCTCCATCTCTCTCTTTATGACTCTCTCTCTCACACACACACACACACACACACACACACACACACACACACACACACACACAGGCGCGCGCACACACACACACACACACACACACTCTCTCTCTCTCTCTCGCTCTCTCTCTCTTTCTCTCTCTCACACCCCCACCCTCACACACACACACACACACGCACACGCACAACCCGCCCACACACACCCTGCACACACCCTGCACACACACACACACACACACACACACACACACACTCACACACACGCACACACACACGCACACGCACAACCCGCCCACACACACCCTGCACACACACACCCGCACACACACACACACACACACACACACACACACACACACACACACACACACACACAGCAGGAAGGCGTGGTGGGAACTCACACAGTGTTCACGGCTCCCCCGGTGCTCTGGGAAACAGAGCAAGGGGGCCAGCGGTGTCCCTGCGCAGCGTGCAGCATGCAGAGAACACCAACTCAAGCAGGACTTTTAAGTGGGTGCTGGGTGAATGATTGAAAAGGAGACGAAGTGTCCAAGCGGTGCTGGTTTTATGCCAGGGTGGGGGGGGGCGGGGGGGCTGGACACCGCGGGTTGTGCTGGAGAAAACGAGCAGTGAGACTCAACAGTCCTCCTCTGCTCAGCAGTCCAGGTGCGGTTGCTGCGGTGCTGACTAGACGCAAGTGTTGCTAAACAGGTGCCACGTAATTCCCCGGAAAAGTGCCAAAAGCTCGGGTCCGCTCTGACGTACCTAGGGAGACACGAGAACACAAGCTGCGGCCAAAGAAGTCTCACGGTGACAACAATGAGAAAGAAAATCATAAACAAAGAGTAAAGTGTAGAAGCTGCGATGTTGTGTTTCAGCCACTAGGGGTCAGGCTTGTTGAAGTAGTGAGAGTTCAGAGCGGGCCGCTTACCTACAAACCAGCCGTCATCGCACATCTCCATCACTTGCACGATGTCCCCCTCCCTCAGCTCCAGCTCGTCTGTATTCTGGGGTTTGTAGTTGTACACAGCTTTGTATCTGAGGCGACAGACAACGTCATAGCAAAATTAAAAATGAACTGAAACCATTCAAGACAGCCTATTGTTTCTCAACATTGAACATTGTGTTGGCTAATGCGGCGTCACAATGTCGATGGAGAGACTCACGGATGGCGTTGTGCTGCCGTGGAACCGAAGTTGTTTGGCACTTTCTGTGCTGTTGGCGACGGGTTGGCGTAGGGCTGAGGCTGGGCCGGAACTCCACCCTGGAAGACATGGAAAACCCTGTGGCGTTCATATCATAACCATCATCATGCTGCATGCTCATCAACAACACAAGCAAGACAACAGACTAGTGCTGCGTGACCAGGCCATTGGTTGTACTGTGTAGTGTCACGTGCAAGAATGAATTGTGCTAACAAGAATTGGTGTTATCAATAGCGACTGTGTAAAAAAGGATGATTTCTGTTATTCTCCGTTGCGGCAGCACAAAATAATGATTAAAATGTCCTTTTGATATCATATTGAAAAAAACATCATTAGTTTTAATTAAATCCTTGTGTGGTGGCTTTTTTAATTGACCAAATAAATGGAGATTAACTGGAGCTATTGATGTGAAATAACCAATAAAGCAACAAGGAGAGTGCGTGTGTTTGTGGGCCGCATGGCTCATCGCTAAGCGGCAGCATGCGTCCTGCGTGTGCGTGCATGCGTTGGCGTGAGTGACCCGTGAAGCAGACCTGCCAGGGTTCAGTGCGGCCAGGGTAGTTCGCCGCCGACGTCTGGCTAGCCGGGGGGTACGCCCCTCCGCCGGTGGGGCCGCGGGCGCCGTGAGGCCACAGGGCACTCGTGTCTTTGGCTACGGACGTGTGCACGGGCAAGCGTGACTGCGTGGGGACAGGCGAGGAGGGCTTCAGGGGGGAGTGGGCCGGGCTGAGGGAGGTGGGGGTGAGGGGCGAGTGAAGGGAGAGTGGTGAGAGCGGCCGGGGGGAGTAGATCGGCCGTCCCGGACTCTGAGGCCCGGGGGACAGCGGGGACCCGGGGGACAGCGGGGACCCGGGCGACCGAGGGGACCCCGCGTGGTGGTCGCCGGAGGAGCTTTTGGTTCGGGGCATCTTGTTGACCTGGACGTAGTTAACGGGGAAGATGCCACTCCGGCTGGTCCCGGGGATCCTGCCCTCCAGCCATCTGTCGTCCACACGCCGGGTCACGCTGATCAGCTCCCCCTAGTGGACACAAACACACTCATCAAACACTAGACAATGTAATATTATATAATAATTATATTCCTAATTATATAATATAATATAATATAATATAATATTATTTAAGTTTATAGAAGTAGATTCGACATTGCCAGTAGAGGACAGTGCAAATTAAGTGATTGTTACACATTTTTGCCATGTGCCATTTTATACATTTAAAGTTCATACCATTAAAATGCACACCATGTGACATACTGCCTAAACATACACCAATGTAAATACAATGCATCACTATACCACCACTCACTACATTTCTCTTAAAGGTTCTATAAGTTAGAATCAGTGCATTCTGAGCTCCGTGGGTTGAGACAATAACAATCAGAAACTAATATTAGTTCTCATCATAATTAAATCTTGTACACATTTAAAAAAGCTATGAAATATATATATTTTTTAATTATCCGTGCTTACATGTCACTTCGTTCCTTTTTCCCGCAAAATCCGACCTGACTCAAAGAAATCAGCCCAAAAGCTGTTCTACGAAACAGAGAGAGTCAGGGAAGCTCTCAGGTTTTAACTTCAACCACAACCAGCTACAACCTGCTAGAACTAACATTAGTTTAGATTGTTATTGTCTCAACCCACGGAGCTCAGAATGCACTGATTCTTAATTATAGTACCTTGAACAAACATTGCTAACGCAAACAAAACAGAAAAAAATTAACGCAAGAAAAACTCCAAAACAAAATGGACGCTCACCTTGCGAAAAGAGAGCTCCACAGGGAGGTCTGCGTTGAAGGTGTAGAGCGCCACAGCCTCGCCGTAGTCCAACACCTGGATGGTGGGGGTCTTGATGGGGGTGGGCTTCTCCGTAGGGGACAGAATCTGAATCAAAGGGACAAGAGACACAGTCACAAAGAGCTGCTGGGTTGCTATTGCTACACTGCTAAATGAGAGACCAAGCGATCAGGCGGAGACATACCTCCACGTAGGTCGTGGGGAAAATGCCGACTCTGCCGTGATGCTCTCCGTTGTACCAGTTGGAGTCCACCTGTCTGTGGATGTAGACGATGTCACCTTTCTGCAGGGTCAGCTCCCTGGACGCACACACAAAGACACACAGAGACATGCAAAGAGTTATAGAGAGACACACGGTGGCACTGTTTTAGATCGTTTGAGATTGTGTTTTGATTTGTTTTTATGGGAGAAAAATGTATTTCTGTTATTTCGAAAACCATCTACAAGAGGGCAGTCTCTTGCTTTTTGCCGTGCTGATTCACACATCTTTCGTTGATAATATAATATATATTTACCCACAGCACCTCTAATGTGTTCTTCTAAAAATTGCACATTAAACACATTAAAAGGAGGTTGTTTGATGCTGTAACTCACTTGGGAGTCTGGGCCTGGAAATTGAACTTGACTCTTGCTGCTTTCATCTGGACAAACAACAGAATGCAAACGTTTTCTGATGAATTAATTGCAAAACAACTTCAAGTGGGGCTATGAGCGAATCCAGATCAAGGCGTAGTTAACTACGCTTTACTACTGTTAACTGTGGAGAATGCAATACACAAAATGTATTCACAGGACAAGAGACATCGGATCAAGGCTTAACAGTGAGTGGGTCATGGGGGACTTACCCTTTTCTCCTCTATTTTGGGTGGGGCGTCCATGCCGTCAGATGAAGAGGAGAGGCGTTCTACTGCAAAAAAAATTCCAAAAGTCAAGTTGCAGAATCCAATAACCAGAAAAAACTCAAACTATCATTTACATTTTCCAGAGTATTAAGTATGTTTAACTGACTGTCTAACCCCTGCTACTTCCTCAGAGAGTGCAGGCATGCTCGGTGTGTCCAGGTGTAAAAGGGATGTGAACATGGGAACAGTTTAGTCATGGTATTGCTAAAACAGACGTGTGGGCTGGTGCTGGCTAGATTAATGTCTTAGGAAAACAATTGAATGAAGCTAATCTCTAATCAGCTTTTCCAGCATGGCTTCACTTCCTTATGTTCAGCGTTTCCTCCGCATCCCACCCTATCCTACTTTTAACACAATTCATCTCACTTCTCCATCTTCTCCCGTTGGTGAGGACAGGACAGGGACAGGAAATTAGACGGTGATTAGACACAGAGCAGTGTAATGGCAAATTATTTTTTATTAGCAAATGAAAATTGGCGAATTATATGAGCCTGACCATCTGCCCAGTAACTGTTAATCACCTTAGTAAGGGCTTGTGCTGTGTTGCGCAATAACCAGTTGAAGCTAATGATTGTGTTTTGTTGAATGATATTGTGTTGAAGGTAATGATTGTGTTTTGTTGAATGATAATGTGTTGAAGGTAATGATTGTGTTTGTTTAACATAAGTTGAAGTTAATGATTGTGTTTTGTTGATTGAATGAATAGTTGAAGTATGATTGTGTTTTGTTGAATGATATTGTGTTTGAAGGTAATGATTGTGTTTTGTGAAGAATGATGAAGATATGATTTGAGTGAATGATAATGAGTGAGTAATGATTGTGTTTTGAATGATAATGAGTTGAAGGTAATTATTGTGTTTCGTTTAACAATAATGGAGTTGAAAGTACTGATTTGTGTTTGTTGAATGATTAATTGAGTTGAAGGTAATGATTGTGGTTTTGTTGAATGATAATGAGTTGAAGGTAATGATTGTGTTTTGAATGATAACGAGTTGAAGGTAATTATTGTGTTTAGTTGAACGATAATGAGTTGAAAGTGCTGATTGTGTTTTGTTGAATGATAATGAGTTGAAGGTAATGATTGTGTTTTGTTGAATGATAATGAGTTGAATGTAATGATTGTGTTTTGAATGATAACGAGTTTAAGGTAATTATTGTGTTTAGTTGAACGATAATGAGTTGAAAGTGCTGATTGTGTTTTGTTGAATGATAATGAGTTGAAGGTAAATATTGTGTTTTGTTGAATGATAATGAGTTAAAGATAATAATTGTGTTTTGTTGAATGATGAGTTGAAGGTAATGATTGTGGTTTGTTGAATGATAATGACTTTAAGGTCATTTTAACACAATTGTACAACAATCCAGCTAAACTGCACATTCAACAAGGCCAGTGATGAATCACATGTTGGGACACAGCTCCCGCCAGAGACCTCATCCTCCATGAAATCTGTACATATCTGTACATTTCATGGGGGCAGGGGACAGGGCTTATCATGCTCTGTGACACTTGGCAGATAGAGAGAGAGAGAGAGAGAGAGAGAGAGAGAGAGAGAGAGAGAGAGAGAGAGAGAGAGAGAGAGAGAGAGAGAGAGAGAGAGAGTGTTTACCGTGTGTGTGAGGGGACAGCGTTCTTGGAGCAGCAGAGGCTGGAGATGGACTGAGGGAATGTCTGCCTGGTGGCTTTGACGCAGGCAATGAGCTGGAAGAAAGAAAATCGAAAATGTCAAACATCAAACATTATCCTTGTCAATACTCAAGGCCACACATCAGGTTGAACATCCACATGGGATTCATGCCCCGAATATGTACACCTGTGTACAAGGACAAGCCTACAAGGAAATCACATCATGTCCCTTTGTATGAACAAGCTGCCTCCCGCTGTGCTAAAAGAAGGGGAAGCGCCATTTTACGTCTCCATAGCAACAGCGAGGTTGAACAGACCCTGAGTCTAGCCTACCTATAGTAATAAACCTGGAAAATATTCCCCTTCCAACAACAACAACAACAACAAGCGAAGCGGAAGCATCCAGGAATGTCTTGCATAGCCGAGCGGAACGCTGCGCTTTTGAACTGACAAATATTGCACATGAACTTGTTGAAGTCCTGCAGAGTGAGGTCAGGGGGCCCTTAACCGTCACCCTCGCCATGTCTTGGAGATTCCTCTCTGCTGGATTGCTGTAATCACTGCCTGATCCTACACAATGTTTAAGGGGCCTCTTGAAACAGCAGGAACAAAATTGTTGGGGCAGTTTAAGTATTTTATCCAATTGGATTAAGAGGCTGCAGTTGGCTGCACACAAGGCTCGGTATGTGGCTCATTAACTGAGTTAGCTCAGGCCTATTCATTCACCTGCCCATGTAACCATTACGGGGTACTGTTAACCAGCTCCGTAATACCAAGGAAACTCAAAGACCTGTTTTGGAAGATAGAAAGTTTCTCAGTTTCTAAAAGCATGTTTCATATTTCTCACTGGCATCGGCATACGGTTGTCACCGTAGAGCCCACTGATCATAATGATAAGACAAAAATGTAATGCTCAAAAAGTTTCACGAGCAATGTTTTCTCTGCTGTGATTCAGTCTGATAGCGGTGTTCTTGTCCAGCACATGATGTAGAGACGCTTGTTCATACTGAAATGGCTCTTAACACACATTCCTGCCACATCAGTTGCATTGAAACAATCCCATGTGACATGTTAAAGTTGTTTTTACTGTTTGTGTCACTCACCTGTAGTTACTAGTGCTCCTTATCGCTGAAACAGGGACTGGATCCTTCTGCTTTCTGGGCTCCTGAAAGCAAGAGTCTGCATTACAAAAGTGCTGTTCCCTGAAGCACCATTCACCCTTCCACTGTATCTCCAAGAGCACAGAAGGAAATCCCACAACAACCCAGAACAGAGCCGGAGAGCAGGGGCAGTGACCACTCCCAGTGGAGTGAGACCGCCCCTGGGTCCTACACTCCTCTGGTTGCGCGTGCTGCACATGACTCACGTGAGGATCCGGAACATTAAACTAACATGAAGCAAAACTTCACAGCACATGCAGCAGGAATCATCACACACAAGTGCAGAGTCCAATGATATTTGGACAAAGATATCATTCAAAGGTATCATGAAATATCCTGTGCACCAATCACAGTGAGTTTTTCAAGGCTTGGTTGACATTAATCACAGCAATTAAGTGGGGAACATTAGATTGGTTTTCATTGGCAGGCAGGATTGGTAGTTTCCAGTGTTTGTGGGTAGCAGGCAGGTGATTGGACGAGCAGGCTAATCCAGTGACGAGGGGGAGGAGGAAGTAGTAGCAATAGTGTCTGTGGGGGCTGTGGCATCAGGCATCAAACAGGCATCGTCAGGGGTAGCAAGCAGGGCGGTCTCGGACAAACTCACACAAACTCACACAAACTCACCCTTTCTCACAAGGTGAGAAAGGGTGTGAAGTTTACTGCTGTGAGATGAGAACAAGGACGAGGTATAGTGTGTGTGTGTGTGTGTGTGTGTGTGTGTGTGTGTGTGTGTGTGTGTGTGTGTGTGTGTGTGTAACCTATGTGTGTGTACGTATGTATGTGTGCACGCGCATGTGTGTCAGTGTGTGTGTGTGTACATGCATGCGTCCATGCACATTTATGCATGTATGTGTTGAATGATGGGAAAGGGAGGCGATGGTTGGTTCAGTAGCAGCAGCAGCAGCAGCAGCAGCAGATAGTCTGGAGGAGGTAGGTGGTAGGTGGTGGGTGGTGGTAGGGGGGCTCAGTACCTCACCCCGGCCTGGCCGCTGCTGGCGTGTCTTCTGGGAGAGCTGTCTCTCCAGGCCCTGGATGTCTGAGTCCAGCTCCGCCTCCAAGCGACTCAGCTCAGACACCAGACTGGCCTGAACCGCACAATGGTCGGCAGTGTCCGAGTTGGAAGTAGGAAAATGAAAACCCAAATACAATTGTGTGTGATTGTTTTGCTTTGTTTTGGTGCTGATGTAGGAAGAATGAGGTGTGAACAGAACTGGTGTAGAGACTGGTAACGGGAAGCTCACCTCGATGGAGGGGCTCAGGCTCTTTCTGGGGCGTGGTCACCCTGGACCTGGAAACCTGGGGGGGGGGGGGGGGGGATCCCAAACTCATTATTCTCATTATTTTACTTGCACTTTGGACATCTTGTTCTTCACATAGCTGTATTTATTTATCCAGAGTTTAGACCGATATTATGTGTCTGGTGATAACTATTGTGGTATCTAGTGAGTCTGTGTGTGTGTGTGTGTGTGTGTCTTTGTCTGTGTGTCTGTTTTTCGATGTTCTCGACAACCGTTCATCCAAATGACTTAACACTTGGTAGGTTTATGCCGAGCGAACCAAAAAGTGCACAGAAGCAGACTGTGAAGTTGGTTTTGTGCGGCGTTCTAGGAGAAAGACACGCAATCGGCCCTATCGGCCCAATCGGCAGACAGGCAGGAAACGGGCACTGCACTGGCTGGTGTATTGCCGCGAGGACCCAAGTGCACCCAAGTGCAGTGTCGAAGTGTCACGTTTTTTAGTGAGAGGTTCTCAAAGAAGCTGCAAGCAGCAGCGATACCGCTACCGGAGCTCAGTCAAATTTATAAATGGGCACGTTACAAACAGGCACATGACTTGACATGATTTTAACTGAGTTTAAATTAGTGTAATGATGATCAGTTATATCAATTGAACCTTTTAAAGGAAGCATGGGAGCACAAGGTGATTTCTTCCATGTTTGCATTAACATTGTGAAAGTTCACTCTCTTTTATTGCATTGTTTTTTATTACTTGGTCACTTTCCAAGAACGTCTGGCTCTGCGCCGTTTCAGACACAAACACAAGAATGCTTTTCCGATTCAGTCAGAAATGCCCTGAACCTCAATGCACAGCGTAAGTCATCATATAACTCTATGGGACATAAATATGTTACCACCAGCCAAAAGCAATCCAGGCTAAGCCACCTAGCCTGCCTTTACAAGGCTCTCCCCGTCTGGAAGCGTCCGGGGAGATCACATCCAATACTACTTTAAAAGGCTGGGCTGCACTCTGCAGACAGCAGACCCCCTTGTCTCTCTCTCTCTCTCTCTCCTCTCTCTCTCTCTCTCTCTCTCTCTCTCTCTCTCTCTCTCTCTCTCTCTCTCTCTCTCTCTCTCTCTCTCGCCCTACTTCACTGACATGGTTGTTGGAGTACCTGCCTGCTGGGGCACAGGCCTCTCCCCAACTGCAATCCATCCCCCCTGCAGACACTGGCTATGATGTCACCCTGCCGTACGAACACTAGATTCACACACTGG
>PIJE02000049.1:676621-710056 GCA_002895965.2 Coryphaenoides rupestris
CGCCTATCGGCCTCCCAATGAACTGCTGTGACTGTGGTAGTGTGAACAGCCAGATGTGATATTTTAAACGTAAAGAGTATAGCTGCAGGAAAGAGAGTGCATATACAGTGTGTATATATACAGTACATATACTGTATATATATCGTATACTGTCGGAGCACTCTCTTTCCTATACAGTATATACTCATTTTAAAGCATATAGTGGCTGGTGTGTATAAGAGTGAGATGCTGATGATGATGATTATTTGTATTTAATCAAGCAAATTACGAAGAACATATTCTTGTTTACAGCAGTGGCCTGGCAACCACCATGATGACGATAATGATGATGATACTAAGGGTGTGTGTATGTGTGTGTGTGTGTGTGTATGTGTGTGTGTGTGTGTGTGTGTGTGCGTGTATCTTACTGATCTGGAGGCAATGGGCATGCCTGTTTCATCCACAGGGCCAATCCCTTGGAACTTGATGAGTCTCTCCTCCCTGGTGGGCTGGGAGCTGCGCGGCAGAGTTGCCGCACCCTGGGGCTGCACGCCATTGGTCAGCACCCCCTCTGAGTGGATTCATATGGGAGCGTTTAGCCAATCACGTACTGATGTTGGACAATGGACAAATCCTATAGCCCTGTACTGAACTCTGTATGGTGTACTCTGGGTATACTTAACTTCAGTGGTTGTGGAACAATTTTTTACTAATGTAACATATTTTTTCCGCCAAGTACCCGTTTAAAGTTAAAGTGGTAGGCTCTTGTTGGAAAGATTCACCAAACGTTATTATTACTATTTACTATTAATATTCATACTATTTACCCAATTGTATTAAGGTGGTATTCATTCATTTTCTTAAAGGTCCTGTATGTAAGAATAATGAATCCATTCAGGGACTACATGTAGGATTTTACAGCACAAATCACTTTAAATTGCCAGTTTGTAGCAGGTTGTGGTTGAAGTTAAAACATGAGAGCTTCCCCCTGACTCTCTCTGTTGCGTAGAACAGCTTTTGGGTGATTTCTCTTAGATTTGAATCGGGTCGGATTTCGCTGGAAAAAGGAGCGAAGTGACATGTAAACGTGGATAATTAAAAAATATATATATTTTATAGCTTTTTTAAATGTGTACAAGATTTAATTATGATTAGAACTAACATTAGTTTCTGATTGTTATTGTCTCAACCCACGGAGCTCAGAATGCACTGATTCTTACTTATAGTACCTTTAAGGTGGAATTATTTTAATATATTTTAATAGATTTAATAGATTTGAATTGTTCATAACCAATATTAAGACAACACTTTGTTATTTGTTCATGTTCTGTGTACCTGATTCCAGATGACATGAAAACAAACAAAGCATATGAGATTTACAGATGAACTGAAGAGACGTGTTTGGGTGTAAGCACCGAGGAAATGGGACAAATCATGCAGCTCCTTTGAAATTCAGTTTTTCTCTTACAGTACCTTGCAGTAAAACATTGTTTATGTGTTGTACATGAAATGTGGAATGTGTGGGGGGTTTGAAATGATCTCACTGTGCGATTCTGAGGGGCCGTAGTAGGACCCGAAGCTCAGCGTGGTGGCCCCGCCCCCGTTCATCTCAGAGACCTGTCAGTGAGAACACACACCAGCGTCACCATCACATTAGAGAGATGGAGCATCAGACATACCTTCAGTTAGTTGTTGATGCTAAACCTGAATTATGTCACTGCAGTTTCACTTCTGTTCCCTTTTGTTTAACATTTTCCCCACCGAGCAAATTGATTTAGACAGAAAAATCTCTTTGAGAGTTTTATTCCTCAGTGAAAAAGTCACACGGAGCAGGTTTCAGTTTTAACAAACGAGGCAACAAAATACCACGTGCAACACACCACATGTCCACAAGGGGGAGCCCTCATACACTGAACTCCTGACCTCGAGTGCACTGACATAAGTGTGTGCCTGTGTGTGTGTGTGTGTGTGTGTGTGTGTGTGTGTGTGTGTGTGTGTGTGTGTGTGTGTGTGTGTGTGTGTGTGTGTGTGTGTGTGTGTGTGTGTGTGTGTGTGTGTGTGTGTGTGTGTGTGTGTGGCTTGCCTTGAGTTCCTCAGAGGACAGCCTGGTGGAGCGAAAGGGGCTGAGCGGCGGGGTGGGCAGCCCGGGGGAGATGACCACCAGCTCCGGAGAGGCCAGGAGCTGCTGCTGCTGACCCGGGGGGGGCCCTCCGGAGAAGACGATCCGGGATCCGCCATTGTCGGGGCCCCGCTGCTTCACTTGCTACACGGTTTGTGGACGCATGAGATGAATGAATGAATAAAATGAATCCAAATACATTTACATTTAGGGCATTTGGCAGACGCTTTTTATCCAAGCGACTTACAAAGAGTACATTTGTTGAAGGAAACAGCAATATATCACTGTGGTATATAAAGATAAGAATAGAGCTGTTTTCAAGCATTCAAGCATGTTTTCAGGCCATCCTGACATCAGCCGGGAGCTCATTCCACCACTGCGGTGCCAGAACCGTGAAGAGGACTTGCTTGGCAGAGTGATGTTTGCCTACGACATCAACAACGTACATGAGCAGAGCACCCATCCTCTCCATCTCCATCTCCGTGGGAGGTCACGTGGGAGGAGCTTGTTTTGCATCACAGCTCCGTATGTTATGGAGATCAACGGGCCCTCATTTATTTAAAGTAGCAGAGCGGTTCCGCCCACTGGACGGTCTCGCGTGCGGCGAGCGCAGAAAGGGCTCATTGAAGGTGCAGGACAGGGCCAGTGAAAACAGGAGAGCCCATTATGTCCCCATAACCTGCCTATTCATCGCACTGGCCTGTTCTCCAAGGCCAAGGGGGTGGGTGGGGGGGGGGTGGGTGCATCAAAAGGGTCGGGTGAAGGGGTCATTTAATGTCAACCGCGAGTCCAGCAGCGCCGGCTTGCTGTTTGAAGCTCTTCTTCGTCTACTTCTTCTTCTCCTTGTCTTGTCCTCTCCCGTGGTTGCCATGGAAACGGGGTAACCCCCTCACCCTATCTCCCTCAGTTATTTCTTCACCATGATTAGACTACTGGGTGAGTGTGGGGTGATGGAGGGGTGATGGTGTGTGTGGTGTGTGTGTGTGTGTGTGTGTGTGTGTGTGTGTGTGTGTGTGTGTGTGTGTGTGGTGTGTGTGTGTGTGTGGTGTGTGTGTGTGTGTGGTGTGCGTGTGCGTGGTGTGTCTGTGTCTGTTTGTGTGTTGTGGAGATCACTGAGAAGGAGTGGGAGTTCCGATGGCCAATTAATGATATAAACTTAATCTATGATGTGCATTTCTCACAGTCATCTATATTACATATCATCATTTAGCTGGGGATGCAGGCAATATGAACGTGAGTTGCACTGTATCAACTTTCTCTCATGGGAGGCTTTTCCACTTCAGTAGTTCACTTTCAAGTCATTGCAAACATTTTAAATAGCAGATACGCAAAACTGGTCAAAACAGAGTGAAGTTGGGTTTACCTGAGCCTGCATGGCATCTGTTGTCTTCCTCTCTGGTATGAAGCCGCTTATCTTCACCTCTCAGGTACAGGTATCTGAAAACCAAGAAACAACAACACCAACTCTTTTTATTTTTTTATGAAACATTAAATGGAGTTATATCACAACTGCACTATCCTTACTGATAGCATAACCCGTTAGCGTTGCTAAAACAGACCAGCACCCACATAACTCCAGTCTCTGCCAACACTGATTTGCTGTTCTGTGAAATTATCATTTGTTGCCGAGTTAGAATTCCTGGGTCTAATTCTATCTTCGTCAGACATATGCTTGCTAGCGGATGTCTCTGTCGAATAACGAGTGGCTAAATCAGGAACATGGAGAAGGCCGGAGCCATGCTATGGGTTTATGTGTACACTTCTGCCTTCCCAGTATATAGTGGTGCGTGCAGTATGGGGGCACACATTGACTTATTGACTTGGACACACACGTGGACAAGATGCAGAGGAGACATTTCTGTTTACCTGCTTCCTGAGCTACAGATGCTGCAGGTCAGTGGGTGTTCAACCACGGAGGTAAATTATTTAGAACATCTATTCCGCCGTTGTCAAAACATTTATTCTAGTCTGGAGTTTAGTCTCAAGCAGCTTGCCTTGATACATATCTGTGACACTGGGAGAGGAATGCTGCACTGTTTGTGTTTATGTCAAATCTCTGGGAAGGAGACTTGGTGCACCAAGCCTCATCTTAGTGTGACTCTTCAGCAAATGTTTGATCATTTATTTTCCACTGATTGACTATCGCTTGTGTTCTATGGAAATCACATCTTAGCTGAAGCACCGTGTTCAGTTGTTCCAACAGGGGAAAGTCAGCATCACCATCAGCTAAAGTCTTATGAGCCCATCAGCACATCGGCTTCTCCCCGCCCCCCCCCCCTCTGTTACCAAGGCAAAGGCCATGCAAAACAATAACTCACACCGTCTGCCGCGCTTTCCCCCGGACTGGAGATCAGCGAGGAGGCAACGGAGACACAGGGAGACTGTGAGATAGAGAACACCAGCCACTGTTCGCAGCGAGCTCAGCCCTTGATCAACGGCACCTTGGATAATCTGATTAGGATGTTGTGCTTTGGCATCATTGAGCGTAGAGGCTTTTTAACGAGGGAGGACATTTCCGCTCGTTTACGAGACGTCCCTGTAATTCGAGAGTCGCCATGGAAACCACAGACCTGGAGGTATACAACTCCTGGTCCAGAGTACCAGGCCTCTGCTTTTCCTCCTGGGACAAACCGTTAGCTCAAGTCCCATTATGATTATTTTCCATTTTATGACTCTCTGAAAATATGCCTGGAGCGTAAAGACATGGTTTTGATCCGTCTTTAAGGTCAGAGAGTAAAAAGGTTGCAGGAACTTGTTATCGATAGGATTAAGGAGAGGGTTGAGGTGGAACCGCATGTGTGTGTGCGTGTGTGTGTGCGTGTGTGTGATGCGTTTTGCACAAAAAGTTTTTCACTCACTGCTTATACTCACGTGTAAATTGTGAAGTGACAATAAAATACTTGAAACTTGAGCCTTAGTGCAAATGCAATCACAGTGGCTTGAAATATGCAAAACGAAACAAACGTTAGAAACGCTAACTACATGAAACCAAACTAAAAATCCTATGCACACATTTTTTGTCAAAAACCTTCTCACAGAGTGCATGTGGAGAGAGCGTCAGTAAACGCTTCATCACGGCCAAGTCACCGGCATCTGCATCGGCACTGTGTCACGTACCCCAAAAACCTGTCCACTGGGTGGCGCTACCACGGTCATTATTTATCAGCCCAGGCGCTTCCTATGCTATGTGCAATACAAAAGCTAACAGTGTCAATATTTCAGCAGTTTGAGATCTGAGTCACACACTAATGTATTGACGCTCTTGGTATGTATCTGTGGTATCTCAGTACCTTGATGCGACTTTGGTCTCTCGACTGTCACTCTAATGATCCCATCTCGCTAATACATTTACATTAAACTGAATTCTTTTTAAATTAGCAGCCTTTCCAAACAGACTTGCCCCAATACGCAACTCCCAAAGGGCAAACAATGGAGTGCTTTTTTTTTTTTACATTCTTGCACACACTGCTGCCATTCAGGCTCTCGGCTAACAGCAAAACGCAAGAGAGTGACAAAGATGCCGTCACTGTTATTCAAATGTATTCATCGTAAAGTCCATGGTTACCAGAGAGAAAGTACATGGCATCATGACACGGAGACATGTAGAGGCAAAAACGACAGCACATATGTTGTGATAGAGCTTTGACATGGAAAAATGAATCCACAAGAATAAGAAGGCCTATTTATCGTTAACAGGGTTCGAAAAACACCCACCACCCCCAAAATATGGTTCAATGTTTGCTATGGTAGGAGTAGGGGTCTTCAGGCCCCCAGCCATTGCAGCAGGGGGAAATGTATGAACGTATTGAGGAAAAAGAAAACACATAACAGCATCACAATGGATGCATGTCAGACATGTGACATCATTTAAAAGACTGTTGGCAATGTAGGTGGAATGGCAGTTTAACTGGCAGTCAAGACTCTCTGGTGTTGGCAAGCCCGACGTTTTCTTGCGTGTTCAGAAGTGCAATCCGTTGGGACATTTGTATTTACCGACCAAGTTAGTAGCTTTTTGCTAGAGGGAACAACATCAGAAACTGCTTAAAAAAATGGATGTGGAATAAAATGAATGACAGTGTTAGACTGTGGTCAGTTTTACACCATTTGCAATTTTTTTTTTATTGAGGCCTACACCCAAACACTGTGTCTCTATGGCTGCGTTTAATATCTTACCCGGAAATCCTTCCACGCTACTGTAAATATTCCATCCAAACACAATCCTGCCTAATAAGGGAACATCTGCGTAGATTTTTGAATTCCCAGTTGAGATCACCAGATCTCCCAAGGATTTGCAGCAGATACATTCTTGCCTGACGACGCTGGTTCGCTGGCAGCAGCCTAAAGCCCCCACATTGGAAGGGAGGGGAGAGGAGTGGCGGGTCTGAACGATGAATCTCTAAGACAAGGAAACCACTGCAAACACAGCTATTTATAATCTGACTTGCACAATAGCACAGAACCAACTTGTCCCGTTCCTCATGTGTTTCATTTTCTATTCATGCTAGATTAGTGAACTGTACAAAGGAGAACGCGTTGCCGTGCCAAACATCTCCCATGCACAAAACTCTGAGGGTCTCTTCTCAAAGTCACTGGAGATGGATGTCGTTTCCTGTGTTCCATCTCTCTATAAATAAAGGGGACCTTTGGTGAAATTTCACACAGAAGACAGAAGATACACACAACTGTGGAGAGTAATGGAGGACACACGCAGAAACAGATGAGACGCAGACGATTCTTCCACCAGTCCTGAGGCCCTCAACTGCTGAGCACAATTCCCAGTTCCCCCAAACAAATTCAACCACAGTTGTCTCCGATGTCCTCACTGAGCGGACCGTTTGTGAGTCATGGTTGTGTCGTAATACCGCATATGTGTTCACGTTGCTGACCGGACCTCTCGTCACATGGGGGAACCAGGGGATTCTGGGTGGAAAAGTTGAGGCTGCTGAGTCAGTCAGCAGCTGTAGGAACCGCAGCAGGACAGTGGACTCCACCACACCCTGGCGGTTCCTGGGAAATTAATGGGAGGTTTCCGTCACTCTGAATAGCAGCATGTGCAAGCCTTACAAAGCCTGAGAAGAATGAAAACAAGTGTGTGTCTGAATGCCAATGACAAGCCTTTTGATCCGCTAACCTGTTGTTTCTTGGAGAGCGGTGGGTTGGGATGCTGTACTGTGGTGAGTAATGGCTACACGGCTTCAGTTCTGGGCTGAGAGCTGAGAACTGGGAACGTCTTCGCTCTGGAGACCTTTCTTTGGATTGTCGTGTGATTTACACCATAGACACCCCCCTCCCCCTGCTCCACCTCCCCTGGGGATCGTCTGACAGAAGGGGGGGGGGGGGGGGACTGGACTGGGTCTTTATGAGGCTGGGGTGGTGCCCTGCCGTGACCTCTCTGTGCACCGTGAGGGCTACAGAGCCGCTGGCATTGTTGTGCCTCGGAAAGAAGACCTCCAAGACAACCGCCAGGTCAGTGTAATGAATAACTGTCACACTCAGGGCGGGCAGAGCCTCCTGACCTCCTGTCATTGGCAGTTTCCACTTGCAAAGCAGCAGGAAATGATATACTGATCTTTGATCGGAGGAAGCAATAAGCCGCTGGAAGATGTATCACTGAAAGAAACTAACTTCAAATGTTCAGACCAGGAAGAAAATATTATCCAAAATCAAAAAGACTTGTCACTTAGGCCTAATGCTAACACATTGACAACTTATCAAACATAACAAAATCCTCCAAGTGTACATGCATTTAAACGGTTGGCTATGTTACATCACATGCTCGGCAATATTGTGCTGGGTTGTAATGAGCAGGAAATGCAACCTTGTTAATAATTGACTCGATAAGGCAGTAAAGCGCTGTGTGTTCGCCTAGTCCTTCAAAGGGGTCCAGATCCCGGCCATATACTTTAATGACTCCAGCCAGTGTACACTTCCATGATAATATACTGTATGTTTGCTCACAGACGTATCACCCAAGCAAAAGTCAACATAATATTGAGATAGTTCTCAGCGCCACTTTAATGATTACCTACTCCCCAACTGACACCTGGGATGTGTATGCGTTCAATCAAAACACGTCGTGTTCCTCCCCTGAAAAAATTAAAACAAATCACCTGCTATAATCACTCTCCTCTGAGCCAGGTGATCATGTGGTATCCAGGGTTCATCTATCATTAATATGTTTGTGAGAGAGAGAGAGAGAGAGAGAGAGAGAGAGAGAGAGAGAGAGAGAGAGAGAGAGAGAGAGAGAGAGAGAGACAGAGAGACAGAGAGACAGAGACAGAGAGTAGTGTGTTTGTGTGCCCTGGCCAGATCCAACTTGGAATCGCGTGAGTCAGCTCTTTTTTAATAATTCAGTGGTCTGGCCTGTTGAGCGAAACTCTACAAATGCTGCTTGTATCCATTTACCGGAGGAGCAGACTGGCTGGTTCAGCCACTGGACTGGGGGGCCATGATGGAGGGCCACAGACAAGAGCCACGGTACCCCGGCCGCAGTGCCCCCAACCCCCACCCCCGCTGAGAGCACATCTGACACCCTGTCACTCTCAGCATAACCAGGGGATGGTTCCCGCAAGGCTCCCTCTTTCATGTTCTCATCTGTTCAAACATACAAGCCTTCAGTCCATCCACAGGGCAACCAGGCAGAAGACAAGAACAACAACAGCTAAAGAAGTGGTTCTCAAACTATCTTTATTAACACAGAAGATTTCTCACCTCTTCAAAATAAAATGTGTGTCTTACCAACGTGACACTGCTGGCAAGGCGCAACTATTAGATAATGTCTCCCCCCGGGAAGCACAGAGCCAGAGGGGGGCAGTTCTCCTGGTTTTTTTGTTGTTGAAGTTTTCTGATTAGATTACCCCTGCGATCCTTCAAAGTACCCCTAGAGGTACTCAGACACCCATGAGAGAAACTCTGAGCTAGAGGAGACAACAGACGCAGCGTGTTAACACACTGCCCAGCTACATGCACTAAGATGGACGGGTGCATTCCAGCTATAACCTAACTATGTCAAGTGTCCCCCGCGCCCGCTGCCCAATATCTGGCCACAGTGAGTGGTGGTGGTGGTATGCACCAGTGTGTCGGTCTGTAGGAACTCATCACATGCATCGAAGGCCAGAGATTCCAGCCAGGGTGTAGTATGCACCACGATGACATAAATGTGTTACATAATTACTACTGCATCACTGCAGGGGAGGGGGGGGGGGGGGGTTAAGTCATTGGAGCTCAAGCAGAATTAACAATTAATAAGGGGAAAGTTGGAGTGAGGAAGGAAGAGAGAGACAGAGAGAGGGGGGGAGAGAGAGAGCGAGAGAGAGAGAAAGAGGGGGAAAGAGAGCGACAGAGAGAGAGAGAGAGAGAGAGAGAGAGAGAGAGTCAGACAAGCAGACAGAGAGAGACAGAGAGAGAGAGAGAGACAGAGACAGAGAGAAAGACAGACAGACAGACAGAGAGACAGAGAGAGAGAGA
The DNA here is from genome assembly GCA_002895965.2 of Coryphaenoides rupestris. NCBI lineage: Eukaryota > Metazoa > Chordata > Actinopteri > Gadiformes > Macrouridae > Coryphaenoides > Coryphaenoides rupestris. Next base: position 686,187 of record PIJE02000049.1, read on the forward strand.
GAGAGAGAGAGAGAGAGAGAGAGAGAGAGAAAGAGAGAGAGAGACAGAGAGAGAGAGAGAAAGACAGACAGAAAAACAGACAAACAGAGACAGAGACAGGGAGAGACCAAGAGAGGGCGTCAATCTCCCCGGCCCATGAGGTCATGCTGGCCTGGTCAGGGAAGATAAACATCCCTGCTGAGTCAAAACGGCATCCCTTCCCTTGGGATGGAAGATACCACTCGAAGGCTGAGAGTTTTCCTTTAGTATATATTAACAGACGCTGGTGGTGGAAGGAGCCTGGTTTAAATGCAGGCCTACGCTATAGGGCCAGTGGGAGCCAGATCTGGAATGGCCCTGGTCTTTGTCTACAGGTTTCTGTAGCAATAAACACAGCAGTATAACAACAGCCTCGAAGGTCAAAGGTACTGGCACGGATGTGTTATTGCACAAGCATGGCAAATCTGTGAGAACTTGCATCTACACCGTGAATAACAGAATGTATAACTGACCAAAACATATGGGACTAACTAACAATATATAAAGTATTATATAACAATAACCATGGGTGCTGCAGTGCTGCATGAGACACACATCTGGACATGCAGATCTATGTTCTTACTTATTTACCTGAGGGTTGGGTTTCACATACAGTCAATCAAATACAAATCGTGACCTTTTCCACTTCATTGAAATTCACAAAAGCAAACGTGTAATTAACATGCTCTTCATCTTAAATACTCTGGAGGCTATTTCAGTTATTATTGTGTGTCACAATAATATAATGTCAGACTCCAGGACGTAACCGTCCACAGCGTTTTATGAGTCACAACAACACTTTGACTAAAATTGCCTAAAATGTCATACTTGATTTTGTCTTCCTTGCGATATTCTAAGTATAAGTGTAAGTATCGTAGCCGTCCTGAGACGTGCACATGTAGCGTGTCACCTGACGGCTGTCACCCTGAGGCGCGGTGACGTTACACACGATAAACCAAGTATTGGTTCACCGAGTATTTAGTACTCCTTTAAAGTCAAAGTGATATGCTCTTATTAAGATTAAGATTTACCGAACGTGTTACTCGGTTAATATTAAGATTTACTCACTTGTCACTTAAGGTTGATTGGTTTTCACTTCAATCTTTTTCTTACGTTTTTTTTTTTAGATATAATTGTGTAAGTTCATAGCCTATATTAAAGCAACGTTTTGTGCGTTCGTGTTCCCGCGTAGCCCCTGTAATCCCGTCCAAGTACCCCCTGGTGGTACGCGTACCCCCGTTGAGCAGCACTGAGCTCGGCTCCAGTACTTACAGCGACAGCGGGAGACGAGGAGTCCGTGCGGCGCGGCGGCGGCGGCGAAGAGACGAGGAGCGAGGAGCGAGACGGAGGACGGAGGACGGAAGGAGCGAACACTGCTGCTCTCCTCTCTCCCACTTTCTTGCTTTCTTTCTTTCTTTGACTTACTCACCTCTCCCCTCCCCCTCTTCTCTCGAAAATGTGCTCTCTCTCTCTCTCTCTCTCCCCCCCCCCTCTATCTCTCTTCTCTCTCTCTCTCTGTCGCTCTCTTTCCCCCCCTCTTTCTCTCTCTCTCTGCGTCCCCCCCCCCCCCCCCCCCCCCCCCCCCCTCTCTCTCTCTCTCTCTCTCTCTCAATTGCCAAAGCGAGTGGTAAATAAAACAAAAATAAAAAAATCAAATTTACAATTGTCGATTTACAAATGTACAATTGCAGATATTATTGCAATCAAGTTGACTGTGAATGTTGACTGTATGTGTGCGTAGGCGTCGTCCATGACAGCACGCGTGTGTGTGCGTATGTGTGTGTGTGTGTGTGTGTGTGGTGAGTGTGTGCGTGTGCGTGCATGCATAGGTTCTTCTGCAACACCCAGCCCCTCCATACTGGAGTTGATCTGGGAGAAGGGGAGACTGGGTAATAGTTTCCATCCACAGCTGGTAATAATACAGATTCCCCGGGCGTCCCGTCCGTACCGCCCTCTGCCGTTTTATAGGCTGGAAGAGCAGTCTTTATATTTTGACTGTACATGTGTTAATCTGTTACTTTACTTGTATTATTCTGTTGATTTCCATGTTGTTTTATTGTACTGTATTGCGATGCAACCTGGCACAATAATTTCATTCGGGATTAAGAACGTTCTATCTTATCTTATCTTATCTTATCTTATCTTATCTTATCTTAAGACAATGAAATAGGTTAGATAGATAGGCTTATGGTCACGACATATACACACATATAGGCCTATATGCAGGTGTACGCCCCCCCCCCCACACACACACACACTCAGGAGAGGGTGTATTGTCAGGTTTCCATGTTCTAATCTAGTGGAACACCAGGTAGGCCTACAGACTTCCACCGGAAAATAATTAAGAACCTAATCCTTGATGAGAGACTTTGAATGATTTTTTCCCTGTTATCCAGTGGCGGGATTGGCTTCTGGACTAATAGGCATAGCTCTGTCCTCCAAAACAAATATTTAACATATTGGCTGTGAGATCTTAATCCAAAGGTCACATCACGGCTGAATGTCATTCCCATACACTACCAAACATGGCTCCTCGGATTCAATAAAGAAGATATCCAGGGTCTGGAAGGCCTATAGGCCGAAATACCTTGAATGATATTTACTTTGGTATGCGCTTGTTGGCTTGCCTTAGTGCAAATAGTACTCTCGACTTCACCGTAGCCTATGAGAGACTGGAAATCAAGGCTGGCAGTGGTTTCTTTCCAAAGTATAAGCGGTAGAGCACTGCCCCCCAGTGGCTTTGATGACTAATTGCACGAATAAAAGGCACGCTATCAAAAAAGTGGCTGCAGACGATTTTGCTGTACAACATTTTTTAATTCAATAATGTCAAGTATAAGAGTAAAATTGCTTGAATAATTATAATTCCCCAGGAATTGCTAACACATTCATTAAAATAGCATATGATTGTCACCTTTGACTAAATTTAATGTCACAGGATTTTGACATATTAAGACATATAAAAAAAAACAGGAAACAAACATTCATACGTTCATTTCCAACACAGATGAATAGAACCAGAACGATGGAATCCCTAAAGTGAGAGAAGTAAAAGGGGACCGAGATAGAAACAGAAGGATAGAATAAGAATAGAATAGAATAGAATAACAATTTGGTTGTGCTTCTTAATGAGAAGAAATGACTGAGAAGGCTTCTGTGTGTTCCTCGCCGCAGCCTTGTGCCGGCTCCCACTGTTCAGCCTGTCCAGATATCTGGTCCACGCATCAGACTCATAGGACTGGACTCTGACTGAAGGGAACTCTCATCAGAGGACTGAGGGAGTGTGTGAGAGTGATGGAGAGGAGGAGAGATGGAGAGGAGGAGGAGAAGGAGGAGGAGAGGAGGAGGAGGAGGAGGAGGGGGGAAGGAGAGGGGAGGAAAGAGAAGGAGAGAGAAGAAAGAGAAGGGGGAGAGGAGAAGAGGGAGGGGAGGAGAGAAGAGAGGAGAAGAGGAGAGAGGGGGGAGAGAGAGAGGGAGAGAGTGAGAGAGGGGAGGAGAGGGAGAGGAGAGGAGGAGAGAAGAGGAGGGAGGAGGAGGAGGAGGGAGAAGGAGAAAGAGGAGGAAGAGAGAGAAGAGAGAGGGGAGGAGGAGGAGGAGGAGGAGGAGGAGGAGTCATAGGAGGAGAGGTTGTACCTTCGGGCTTCTTGTGGATCTGTCTGAACATGCTCTTGTACCAGTCTCTGGGCTTGTTCACACTCTGGTGGAGAGGAAGACAGGCAGACGGTTGGGACAGGTAAACAGGTATGACGCAAGAGGCTTTGAGCAAAAAGGAAAAAAACCCAGAGCATTTATAAAGACAGGAAGGGGAGGAGGAGGAGGAGGAGGAGGAGGAGGCAGGTAAGTGGCGTTGAGGCGTTCTTCAGCAACACATCTCGCCTATCGGCCTCCCAATGAACTGCTGTGACTGTGGTAGTGTGAACAGCCAGATGTGATATTTTAAACGTAAAGAGTATATCTGCAGGAAAGAGAGTGCATATACAGTGTGTATATATACAGTACATATACTGTATATATATCGTATACTGTCGGAGCACTCTCTTTCCTATACAGTATATACTCATTTTAAAGCATATAGTGGCTGGTGTGTATAAGAGTGAGATGCTGATGATGATGATTATTTGTATTTAATCAAGCAAATTACGAAGAACATATTCTTGTTTACAGCAGTGGCCTGGCAACCACCATGATGACGATAATGATGATGATACTAAGGGTGTGTGTATGTGTGTGTGTGTGTGTGTATGTGTGTGTGTGTATGTGTGTGTGTGTGCGTGTATCTTACTGATCTGGAGGCAATGGGCATGCCTGTTTCATCCACAGGGCCAATCCCTTGGAACTTGATGAGTCTCTCCTCCCTGGTGGGCTGGGAGCTGCGCGGCAGAGTTGCCGGCACCCTGGGGCTGCACGCCATTGGTCAGCACCCCCTCTGAGTGGATTCATATGGGAGCGTTTAGCCAATCACGTACTGATGTTGGACAATGGACAAATCCTATAGCCCTGTACTGAACTCTGTATGGTGTACTCTGGGTATACTTAACTTCAGTGGTTGTGGAACAATTTTTTACTAATGTAACATATTTTTTCCGCCAAGTACCCGTTTAAAGTTAAAGTGGTAGGCTCTTGTTGGAAAGATTCACCAAACGTTATTATTACTATTTACTATTAATATTCATACTATTTACCCAATTGTATTAAGGTGGTATTCATTCATTTTCTTAAAGGTCCTGTATGTAAGAATAATGAATCCATTCAGGGACTACATGTAGGATTTTACAGCACAAATCACTTTAAATTGCCAGTTTGTAGCAGGTTGTGGTTGAAGTTAAAACATGAGAGCTTCCCCCTGACTCTCTCTGTTGCGTAGAACAGCTTTTGGGTGATTTCTCTTAGATTTGAATCGGGTCGGATTTCGCTGGAAAAAGGAGCGAAGTGACATGTAAACGTGGATAATTAAAAAATATATATATTTTATAGCTTTTTTAAATGTGTACAAGATTTAATTATGATTAGAACTAACATTAGTTTCTGATTGTTATTGTCTCAACCCACGGAGCTCAGAATGCACTGATTCTTACTTATAGTACCTTTAAGGTGGAATTATTTTAATATATTTTAATAGATTTAATAGATTTGAATTGTTCATAACCAATATTAAGACAACACTTTGTTATTTGTTCATGTTCTGTGTACCTGATTCCAGATGACATGAAAACAAACAAAGCATATGAGATTTACAGATGAACTGAAATGACGTGTTTGGGTGTAAGCACCGAGGAAATGGGACAAATCATGCAGCTCCTTTGAAATTCAGTTTCTCTCTTACAGTACCTTGCAGTAAAACATTGGTTTATGTGTTGTACATGAAATGTGGAATGTGTGGGGGGTTTGAATGATCTCACTGTGCGATTCTGAGGGGCCGTAGTAGGACCCGAAGCTCAGCGTGGTGGCCCCGCCCCCGTTCATCTCAGAGACCTGTCAGTGAGAACACACACCAGCGTCACCATCACATTAGAGAGATGGAGCATCAGACATACCTTCAGTTAGTTGTTGATGCTAAACCTGAATTATGTCACTGCAGTTTCACTTCTGTTCCCTTTTGTTTAACATTTTCCCCACCGAGCAAATTGATTTAGACAGAAAAATCTCTTTGAGAGTTTTATTCCTCAGTGAAAAAGTCACACGGAGCAGGTTTCAGTTTTAACAAACGAGGCAACGAAAATACCACGTGCAACACACCACATGTCCACAAGGGGAGCCCTCATACACTGAACTCCTGACCTCGAGTGCACTGACATAAGTGTGTGCCTGTGTGTGTGTGTGGTGTGTGTGTGTGTGTGTTGTGTGTGTGTGTGTGTGTGTGTGTGTGTGTGTGTGTGTGTGTGTGTGTGTGTTGTGTGTGTGTGTGTGTGTGTGGCTTGCCTTGAGTTCCTCAGAGGACAGCCTGGTGGAGCGAAAGGGGCTGAGCGGCGGGGTGGGCAGCCCGGGGGAGATGACCACCAGCTCCGGAGAGGCCAGGAGCTGCTGCTGCTGACCCGGGGGGGGCCCTCCGGAGAAGACGATCCGGGATCCGCCGTTGTCGGGGCCCGCTGCTTCCACTTGCTACACGGTTTGTGGACGCATGAATGAATGAATGAATAAATGAATCAAATACATTTACATTTAGGGCATTTGGCAGATGCTTTTATCCAAAGCGACTTACAAAGAGTACATTTGTTGAAGGAAACAGCAATATATCACTGTGGTACATAAAGATAAGAATAGAGCTGTTTTCAAGCATTCAAGCATGTTTTCAGGCCATCCTGACATCAGCCGGGAGCTCATTCCACCACTGCGGTGCCAGAACCGTGAAGAGGACTTGCTTGGCAGAGTGATGTTTGCCTATGACATCAACAACGTACATGAGCAGAGCACCCATCCTCTCCATCTCCATCTCCGTGGGAGGTCACGTGGGAGGAGCTTGTTTGCATCACAGCTCCGTATGTTATGGAGATCAACGGGCCCTCATTTATTTAAAGTAGCAGAGCGGTTCCGCCCACTGGACGGTCTCGCGTGCGGCGAGCGCAGAAAGGGCTCATTGAAGGTGCAGGACAGGGCCAGTGAAACAGGAGAGCCCCATTATGTCCCCATAACTGCCTATTCATCGGCACTGGCCTGTTCTCAAGCCAAGGGGGTGGGTGGGGGGGGGGTGGGTGCATCAAAGGGTCGGGTGAAGGGTCATTTAATGTCAACGCCGGAGTCCAGCAGCGCCGGCTTGCTGTTTTGAAGCTCCTCTTCGTCTACTTCTTCTTCTCCTTGTCTTGTCTTCTCCCGTGGTTGCCATGGAAACGGGTACACCCCCTCACCCTATCTCCCTCAGTTATTTCTTCACCATGATTAGACTACTGGGTGAGTGTGGGGTGATGGAGGGGTGATGGGTGTGTGTGCGTGTGTGTGTGTGTGTGTGTGTGTGTGTGTGTGTGTGTGTGTGTGTGTGTGTGTGTGTGTGTGTGTGTGTGTGTGTGTGTGTGTGTGCGTGTGCGTGCGTGTGTCTGTGTCTGTTTGTGTGTTGTGGAGATCACTGAGAAGGAGTGGGAGTTCCGATGGCCAATTAATGATATAACTTAATCTATGATGTCATTTCTACAGCATCTTATATTACATATCATCATTTAGCTGGGGATGCAGGCAATATGAACGTGAGTTGCACTGTAATAACTTTCTCTCATGGGAGGCTTTTCCACTTCAGTAGTTCACTTTCAAGTCTTTGCAACATTTTAAATAGCAGATACGCAAAACTGGTCAAAACAGAGTGAAGTTTGGTTTACCTGAGCCTGCATGGCATCTGTTGTCTTCCTCTCTGGTATGAAGCCGCTTATCTTCACCTCTCAGGTACAGGTATCTGAAAACCAAAACAACAACACCAACTCTTTTTATTTTTTTATGAAACATTAAATGGAGTTATATCACAACTGCACTATCCTTACTGATAGCATAACCCATTAGCGTTGCTAAAACAGACCAGCACCACATAACTCCAGTCTCTGCCAACACTGATTTGCTGTTCTGTGAAATTATCATTTGTTGCCGATTAAATTCCTGGGTCTAATTCTATCTTCGTCAGACATATGCTTGCTAGCGGATGTCTCTGTCGAATAACGAGTGGCTAAATCAGGAACATGGAGAAGGCCGGAGCCATGCTATGGGTTTATGTGTACACTTCTGCCTTCCCAGTATATAGTGGTGCGTGCAGTATGGGGGCACACATTGACTTATTGACTTGGACACACACGTGGACAAGATGCAGAGGAGACATTTCTGTTTACCTGCTTCCTGAGCTACAGATGCTGCAGGTCAGTGGGTGTTCAACCACGGAGGTAAATTATTTAGAACATCTATTCCGCCGTTGTCAAAACATTTATTCTAGTCTGGAGTTTAGTCTCAAGCAGCTTGCCTTGATACATATCTGTGACACTGGGAGAGGAATGCTGCACTGTTTGTGTTTATGTCAAATCTCTGGGAAGGAGACTTGGTGCACCAAGCCTCATCTTAGTGTGACTCTTCAGCAAATGTTTGATCATTTATTTTCCACTGATTGACTATCGCTTGTGTTCTATGGAAATCACATCTTAGCTGAAGCACCGTGTTCAGTTGTTCCAAACAGGGGAAAGTCAGCATCACCATCAGCTAAAGTCTTATGAGCCCATCAGCCACATCGGCTTCTCCCCGCCCCCCCCCCCCTCTGTTACCAAGGCAAAGGCCATCCAAAACAATAACTCACACCCGTCTGCCGCGCTTTCCCCCAGACTGGAGATCAACGAGGAGGCAACGGAGACACAGGGAGACTGTGAGATAGAGAACACCAGCCACTGTTCGCAGCGAGCTCAGCCCTTGATCAACGGCACCTTGGATAATCTGATTAGGATGTTGTGCTTTGGCATCATTGAGCGTAGAGGCTTTTTAACGAGGGAGGACATTTCCGCTCGTTTACGAGACGTCCCTGTAATTCGAGAGTCGCCATGGAAACCACAGACCTGGAGGTATACAACTCCTGGTCCAGAGTACCAGGCCTCTGCTTTTCCTCCTGGGACAAACCGTTAGCTCAAGTCCCATTATGATTATTTTCCATTTTATGACTCTCTGAAAATATGCCTGGAGCGTAAAGACATGGTTTTGATCCGTCTTTAAGGTCAGAGAGTAAAAAGGTTGCAGGAACTTGTTATCGATAGGATTAAGGAGAGGGTTGAGGTGGAACCGCATGTGTGTGTGCGTGTGTGTGTGCGTGTGTGTGTGTGTGTGATGTGTTCTGGATTTACAGGTCCAACCAGAAAGTGAGAACCACATGGGCCATGCAGGCTGAACGCTGGCCAACAGTGTTCACTGATGACTTCACCATGTGTCTATTTCTATTTTGTAGTTATATTCTATTTTGTATTCCTTTATAATTACTGTCGGCTGTCGGGCGTTTTGCACAAAAAGTTTTTCACTCACTGCTTATACTCACGTGTAAATTGTGAAGTGACAATAAAATACTTGAAACTTGAGCCTTAGTGCAAATGCAATCACAGTGGCTTGAAATATGCAAAACGAAACAAACGTTAGAAACGCTAACTACATGAAACCAAACTAAAAATCCTGTGCACACATTTTTTGTCAAAAACCTTCTCACAGAGTGCATGTGGAGAGAGCGTCAGGAAACGCTTCATCACGGCCAAGTCACCGGCATCTGCATCTGCACTGTCACGTACCCCAAAAACCTGTCCACTGGGTGGCGCTACCACGGTCATTATTTATCAGCCCAGGCGCTTCCTATGCTATGTGCAATACAAAAGCTAACAGTGTCAATATTTCAGCAGTTTGAGATCTGAGTCACACACTAATGTATTGACGCTCTTGGTATGTATCTGTGGTATCTCAGTACCTTGATGCGACTTTGGTCTCTCGACTGTCACTCTAATGATCCCATCTCGCTAATACATTTACATTAAACTGAATTCTTTTTAAATTAGCAGCCTTTCCAAACAGACTTGCCCCAATACGCAACTCCCAAAGGGCAAACAATGGAGTGCTTTTTTTTCTTTTTACATTCTTGCACACACTGCTGCCATTCAGGCTCTCGGCTAACAGCAAAACGCAAGAGAGTGACAAAGATGCCGTCACTGTTATTCAAATGTATTCATCGTAAAGTCCATGGTTACCAGAGAGAAAGTACATGGCATCATGACACGGAGACATGTAGAGGCAAAAACGACAGCACATATGTTGTGATAGAGCTTTGACATGGAAAAATGAATCCACAAGAATAAGAAGGCCTATTTATTGTTAACAGGGTTCGAAAACACCCACCACCCCCAAATATGGTTCAATGTTTGCTATGGTAGGAGTAGGGGTCTTCAGGCCCCCAGCCATTGCAGCAGGGGGAAATGTATGAACGTATTGAGGAAAAAGAAAACACATAACAGCATCACAATGGATGCATGTCAGACATGTGACATCATTTAAAAGACTGTTGGCAATGTAGGTGGAATGGCAGTTTAACTGGCAGTCAAGACTCTCTGGTGTTGGCAAGCCCGACGTTTTCTTGCGTGTTCAGAAGTGCAATCCGTTGGACATTTGTATTTACCGACCAAGTTAGTAGCTTTTTGCTAGAGGGAACAACATCAGAAACTGCTTAAAAAAATGGATGTGGAATAAAATGAATGACAGTGTTATACTGTGGTCAGTTTTACACCATTTGCAATTTTTTTTTTATTGAGGCCTACACCCAAACACTGTGTCTCTATGGCTGCGTTTAATATCTTACCCGGAAATCCTTCCACGCTACTGTAAATATTCCATCCAAACACAATCCTGCCTAATAAGGGAACATCTGCGTAGATTTTTGAATTCCCAGTTGAGATCACCAGATCTCCCAAGGATTTGCAGCAGATACATTCTTGCCTGACGACGCTGGTTCGCTGGCAGCAGCCTAAAGCCCCCACATTGGAAGGGAGGGGAGAGGAGTGGCGGGTCTGAACGATGAATCTCTAAGACAAGGAAACCACTGCAAACACAGCTATTTATAATCTGACTTGCACAATAGCACAGAACCAACTTGTCCCGTTCCTCATGTGTTTCATTTTCTATTCATGCTAGATTAGTGAACTGTACAAAGGAGAACGCGTTGCCGTGCCAAACATCTCCCATGCACACAACTCTGAGGGTCTCTTCTCAAAGTCACTGGAGATGGATGTCGTTTCCTGTGTTCCATCTCTCTATAAATAAAGGGGGACCTTTGGTGAAATTTCACACAGAAGACAGAAGATACACACAACTGCGGAGAGTAATGGAGGACACACGCAGAAACAGATGAGACGCAGGGCGATTCTTCCACCAGTCCTGAGGCCCTCAACTGCTGAGCACAATTCCCAGTTCCCCCAAACAAATTCAACCACAGTTGTCTCCGATGTCCTCACTGAGCGGACCGTTTGTGAGTCATGGTTGTGTCGTAATACCGCATATGTGTTCACGTTGCTGACCGGACCTCTCGTCACATGGGGGAACCAGGGGGATTCTGGGTGGAAAAGTTGAGGCTGCTGAGTCAGTCAGCAGCTGTAGGAACCGCAGCAGGACAGTGGACTCCACCACACCCTGGCGGTTCCTGGGAAATGAATGGGAGGTTTCCGTCACTCTGAATAGCAGCATGTGCAAGCCTTACAAAGCCTGAGAAGAATGAAAACAAGTGTGTGTCTGAATGCCAATGACAAGCCTTTTGATCCGCTAACCTGTTGTTTCTTGGAGAGCGGTGGGTTGGGATGCTGTACTGTGGTGAGTAATGGCTACACGGCTTCAGTTCTGGGCTGAGAGCTGAGAACTGGGAACGTCTTCGCTCTGGAGACCTTTCTTTGGATTGTCGTGTGATTTACACCATAGACACCCCCCTCCCCCTGCTCCACCTCCCCTGGGGATCGTCTGACAGAAGGGGGGGGGGGGGGGGGGGGGGACTGGACTGGGTCTTTATGAGGCTGGGGTGGTGCCCTGCCGTGACCTCTCTGTGCACCGTGAGGGCTACAGAGTCGCTGGCATTGTTGTGCCTCGGAAAGAAGACCTCCAAGACAACCGCCAGGTCAGTGTAATGAATAACTGTCACACTCAGGGCGGGCAGAGCCTCCTGACCTCCTGTCATTGGCAGTTTCCACTTGCAAAGCAGCAGGAAATGATATACTGATCTTTGATCGGAGGAAGCAATAAGCCGCTGGAAGATGTATCACTGAAAGGAACTAACTTCAAATGTTCAGACCAGGAAGAAAATATTATCCAAAATCAAAAAGACTTGTCACTTAGGCCTAATGCTAACACATTGACAACTTATCAAACATAACAAAATCCTCCAAGTGTACATGCATTTAAACGGTTGGCTATGTTACATCACATGCTCGGCAATATTGTGCTGGGTTGTAATGAGCAGGAAATGCAACCTTGTTAATAATTGACTCGATAAGGCAGTAAAGCGCTGTGTGTTCGCCTAGTCCTTCAAAGGGGTCCAGATCCCGGCCATATACTTTAATGACTCCAGCCAGTGTACACTTCCATGATAATATACTGTATGTTTGCTCACAGACGTATCACCGAAGCAAAAGTCAACATAATATTGAGATAGTTCTCAGCGCCACTTTAATGATTACCTACTCCCCAACTGACACCTGGGATGTGTATGCGTTCAATCAAAACACGTCGTGTTCCTCCCCTGAAAAAATTAAAACAAATCACCTGATACCCCCCCCCAGAAAAAATTCCATAATTACAAACACACTTGGCCAACAACGAAGGAGGAAACGAAGACGGGGTCGACATGGGAACATGCGGTGGTGAGTCAGTGTGCAGGTACGCAGCAGGAGATGGGTGAGATAGAGAGGAGAGAGGAGAGAGGAGAGAGGAGAGAGGAAGAGAGGAGGTGGGGGGGGGGGGGGGGGTCCTTCGAGGTCGATCCCACTCTCCTTCCTGGCCCGCAGTGTGAAACTTGGCAGTCGTGTGAACGAGGCGATGGAGAGACCATACAAGGCGCTGGAGCCGTGAGACTGGTGATTGGTGTAGTTATTGGGGGGATACGCACATTTATCCGCAGGGAACTATTTCACCTCCTTGTATGGTGATCGTTCAGTCAACGGGGGGGGTGGGGGGGGGGCAGAGCCCAGGAGCTACTTGTCAATGAAGACACAGAGCATGCTCTCAGCGCAGGGATACATGCCTCCCTTACCGGAGGAGCAGCCAATACTCCAACGATGCACCCAAAGAAGAAGAAGAAGAAGGAATGAGGAGTAAGAAGGACACTGATGCAGCTCCTTTCTTAGTGTGATTATCATTCATCACACGGTGATAGTTATAATCTGCAAGCCCATTCGAGGGTGTAACAGGGGAAGAAACCACGCCTGTCTTTACGCATATTGAAGGTTGACCATGTCCTGGGGAGAGCTATGGGGATGGCAGCTTACAGAGAGGAGACCTTTGCTAATATCACAAAGGCAATCAGAGCAAAGTGTGGGATTCCCGATGACAGCCCTGCAGGGGGGGCGGCGGGGGGGGGGGGTCTCTTAGTGATGGTTGGCCTTCCCTAGGATACCAGGAGGCTCAGGGTCCCTACATGAGCCAGTGCTGGTATACACACACACACACACACACACACACACACACACACACACACACACCACTACACTGTGATGAATGACTGCAGCCAAGCCAGGTGGCAGAGCGTTTGTGCAACACGTAACCACTGGGCAGGACTTGAGATGAAGTCGCAGGCAAAACACTCCAAACTACTGAGCCCAGCCTTTGTCCCTGCGCTGTAAAAGGGGGAATCTTTTCCACGCATGAGACTTATGGCTTTTCCGCGGGAAAGTCAAAGGTTTAGTAGGTGTTCTCGCTCCTGAAGGACAGCTCCAGCATGCAGAACAGCAGCACGGAAGACTACGCGGACACTTGGGTTAACGCCCTGCTGTTTATTCCTTAAAAGTACTGGTACAAATGCCTGGGGAGAGTCACGTGCTGGGAATCTGTGCATTATGCCTCCGGCAGTCAGGTTAGGTGCTTAGCCAGCAACAACACAGATCCGTGAGACATGCCACACTAATAAAGCAGATAACAGAGTTACTGTTGTTTTAAATGTCATTGGAGCTCAAGCAGAATTAACAATTAATAAGGGGAAAGTTGGAGTGAGGAAGGAAGAGAGAGACAGAGAGAGGGGGGGAGAGAGAGAGCGAGAGAGAGAGAAAGAGGGGGCAAAGAGAGCGACAGAGAGACAGAGACAGAGAGAAAGAAAGACAGACAGACAGACAGAGAGACAAGCAGACAGAGAGAGACAGAAAGAGAGAGCAAGAGAGAGAGCGAGAGAGACAGAGAGACAGAGAGAGAGAGAGAAAGACAGACAGAAAAACAGACAAACAGAGACAGAGACAGGGAGAGACCAAGAGAGGGCGTCAATCTCCCCGGCCCATGAGGTCATGCTGGCCTGGTCAGGGAAGATAAACATCCCTGCTGAGTCAAAACGGCATCCCTTCCCTTGGGATGGAAGATACCACTCGAAGGCTGAGAGTTTTCCTTTAGTATATATTAACAGACGCTGGTGGTGGAAGGAGCCTGGTTTAAATGCAGGCCTACGCTATAGGGCCAGTGGGAGCCAGATCTGGAATGGCCCTGGTCTTTGTCTACAGGTTTCTGTAGCAATAAACACAGCAGTATAACAACAGCCTCGAAGGTCAAAGGTACTGCCACGGATGTGTTATTGCACAAGCATGGCAATCTGTGAGAACTTGCATCTACACCGTGAATAACAGAATGTATAAGTGACCAAAACATATGGGACTAACTAACAATATATAAAGTATAATATAACAATAACCATGGGTGCTGCAGTGCTGCATGAGACACACATCTGGACATGCAGATCTATGTTCTTACTTATTTACCTGAGGGTTGGGTTTCACAATACAGTCAATCAAATACAAATCGTGACCTTTTCCACTTCATTGAAATTCACAAAAGCAAACGTGTAATTACATGCTCTTCATCTTAAATACTCTGGAGGCTATTTCAGTTATTATTGTGTGTCACAATAATATAATGTCAGACTCCAGGACGTAACCGTCCACAGCGTTTTATGAGTCACAACAACACTTTGACTAAAATTGCTAAAATGTCATAACTTGATTTTGTCTTCCTTGCGATATTCTAAGTATAAGTGTGAGTATCGTAGCCGTCCTGAGACGTGCACATGTAGCGTGTCACCTGACGGCTGTCACCCTGAGGCGCGGTGACGTTACACACGATAAACCAAGTATTGGTTCACCGAGTATTTAGTACTCCTTTACAGTCAAAGTGATATGCTCTTATTAAGATTAAGATTTACCGAACGTGTTACTCGGTTAATATTAAGATTTACTCACTTGTCATTTAAGGTTGATTGTTTTCACTTCAATCTTTTTCTTACGTTTTTTTTTTTTTATATAATTGTGTAAGTTCATAGCCTATATTAAAGCAACGTTTTGTGCGTTCGTGTTCCCGCGTAGCCCCTGTAATCCCGTCCAAGTACCCCTGGTGGTACGCGTACCCCCGTTTGAGCAGCACTGAGCTCGGCTCCAGTACTTACAGCGACAGCGGGAGACGAGGAGTCCGTGCGGCGGCGGCGGCGGCGGCGAAGAGACGAGGAGCGAGGAGCGAGACGGAGGACGGAGGACGGAAGGAGCGAACACTGCTGCTCTCCTCTCTCCCACTTTCTGCTTTCTTTCTTTCTTTGACTTACTCACCTCTCCCCTCCCCTCTTCTCTCGAAAATGTGCTCTCTCTCTCTCTCTCCCCCCTCTCTCTCTCTCTCTCTCTCTCAATTGCCAAAGCGAGTGGTAAATAAAACAAAAATAAAAAAATCAAATTTACAATTGTCGATTTACAAATGTACAATTGCAGATATTATTGCAATCAAGTTGACTGTGAATGTTGACTGTATGTGTGCGTAGGCGTCGTCCATGACAGCACGCGTGTGTGTGCGTATGTGTGTGTGTGTGTGTGTGTGTGGTGAGTGTGTGCGTGTGCGTGCATGCATAGGTTCTTCTGCAACACCCAGCCCTCCATTACTGGAGTTGATCTGGGAGAAGGGGAGACTGGTAATAGTTTCATCCACAGCTGGTAATAATACAGATTCCCGGGCGTCCCGTCCGTACCGCCTCTGCCGTTTATAGGCTGGAAGAGCAGTCTTTATTTTGACTGTACATGTGTTAATCTGTTACTTTACTTGTATTATTCTGTTGATTCCATTTGTTTTATTGTACTGTATTGCGATGCAACCTGGCACAATAATTTCATTCGGGATTAAGAACGTTCTATCTTATCTTATCTTATTTATCTTATTTTATCTTATCTTAAGACATGAATAGGTTAGATAGATAGGCTTATGTCACGACATATACACAATATAGGCCTATATGCAGGTGTAGCCCCCCCCCCCACACACCACACTCAGGAAGAGGGTGTATTGTCAGGTTTCCATGTTCTAATCTAGTGAACACCCAGTAGGCCTACAGACTTCCACCGGAAAATATTAAGAACCTAATCCTTGATGAGAGACTTTGAATGATTTTTTCCCTGTTATCCAGTGGCGGGATTGGCTTCTGGACTAATAGGCATAGCTCTGTCCTCCAAAACAAATATTTAACATATTGGCCTGCCTTGAGATCTTAATCCCCAAAGGTGCACATCACGGCCCTGGAACTGTTCATTCCCGATCACACTACCAAACCATGGCTCCTCCGGAATTCAATAAAGAAGATATCCAGGGTCTGGACAGGCCTATAGGCCGAACATACCTTGAATGATATTTTACTTGGTATTGCGCTTGTTGGCCTTTGCCGTTAGCTGCAAATAGTACTCTCGACTTCACCCCGTAGCCTCATGAGAGACTGGAAATCAAGGCTGGCAGTGGTTTCTTTCCAAAGTATAAGCGGTAGAGCACTGCCCCCCAGTGGCTTTGATGACTAATTGCACGAATAAAAGGCACGCTATCAAAAAAGTGGCTGCAGACGATTTTGCTGTACAACATTTTTTAATTCAATAATGTCAAGTATAAGAGTACAAAAAGTAAAACATATGAATGTTATAACAAAACTATATTACATCTATAATACACAGGAGCAATTTGATTAAAGTGCTGTATGGCTTCTCACATTTAACAAAAAGCTTAAATAATTATTATTAATAATTATCTTAAATAATTCTCACATTTTACTTTGGCTACATACAACATATGTAAGCTAACAACGTATTTATGAACGCCCGATGTGATCATAATTAACATTGAGTGTTATCTACAATTTACATGAGGTTTGAGGTTGGCTACTACAATTGCAGTTTCACAGGACAGTATTTAATTTAATAACATTTGTCACACTAAAGTGCTAATAAGCCGGAATTAAATGTTTGTGTGTGTGTGTGTGTGTGTGTGTCCATATAGATTCAGATGGCTTGGCGACACAGAGGACAGGTGCCAAACTCCTGGATCACACGAACGCTGCACCCACGACACAAGCAGCGGTGGCCACAACACAGAGTGGTACTGGCCGGCTGCACCATGCACACCACACACACGGCTGCCCTCTCTGAGGCTGGCATGAGAAACAAAGGAGACCACCATCATATTATCTCATCATCCTTGCACAGTATGTGTGTACAGAATGCATCGAACACAACACACAAAGATTAATTAAAACAAATAAAATAAAATATACATGTTGCTGTTTCTTATATATGTTGCTGTTCCATATACGTGAAGATATTCACCTCTCAGATAACACACACAGCTCTTGTCCTTTTGGCAGAGGTCTTTCAAGTCTGCCTCCTCCTCCTCACTGGGGTCCAGGCCGTGGTGCTGATGAGGCTGCATGGAGACGTGTGGAGAATTTAAGGGGCAGGATTTCCGTGTCCAAAGCGCTTTCCTTTTCTCTGAACCTACAGAGAAGAGAAACAAACACAGATCATTAATGATGCACATATAAGAGACAAAGAAGAGGAACAGGCTCCACCGCATTGTCAACTGTAAACACACACGCACGCACACACACCCAGTAGGAGAACAGCGCACGTCTGTCCATAGATATCGAGCATGGCCCACAGAGGCTTGCTGAGGTCCACTCCCACCGCCAGCGTGTGTCTCAGCTTGCGATAGTTCAGCATGCGGCAGTAGACGGTTCCGCCGTGGGACACCCACACCTCCAGTATTGTACCCGCGGAGCAGAAGTGCTCCGGCACTATGTTCGCCCAATGCCCGGCGGTGTTCGTGAGGTCCGGGATGGCCACGGGGGGCTGGGGTGACGACCTGCCACCGCCGGGAGGGACGTTGGTGAAGCCGAGGCGCAGAGCTCCGGTCCAGCGGCAGACGCGCTTCTTCACCTGCAGACGCAGCTTCTCGCCGACGCGCACGGGCCGGGAGCTGAACGCCAGGCCGTGGTCGAAGGTGCATTCCTTCCGATGAGCCAGCGTCCGCCCCCGGCTGAGGCTCAGGTGGGCCCCGACAGCAGAGCCGTGGAAGGCGAGCGGCCCCAGGCAAAAGCACCCGCACACGTGTTCCTCCTGCGAGCCTGCAGCGGAGAGAGGAGCCCCGTGGTTCAAGGGTGACAGTGACCGGACTCACAGGATCTCCCAGGATCTCCCAGGATCTCATAACCAGGCACATAGAGTTCTGAAGGACCCCTCACATATTCTATTTTCAGAATATGAGCTACTACCCTCAGGAAGACGCTATCGAGCCAGTAGATACAAAAATAACCGTCACAAACTCTCCTTCCTCCCAACGTCCATAGCACTACTTAACAAACAACCAGATCTACCGCAAGGGAGGAAATAGTTTGCTTATTCTTTTATACTTTTAATTAAATTTTGTAAAATATATAATTTTTATGGGCGCAGGCGCTCTGTCCTCTTGTGAAATGTGAAAAACTGTGCGATGTCATCTCTTTAGAAGACATTTTATGTATTTAGTTTATTCTCTGAAATAGCATGGAGTAATTGAACTTGCTAAATAGGGATGTGCAATACGACTGTCTACTGTCTCAGCCTTCGCTCGGAGAGAGACCATATTATCCCTGTACTGTATTTCTGTGTACTGTGTATTGTGTCTGTATTGTGTTCTGTGTACTGTGTTTGTATGTCAAATTCTACTCTATGATGCAGCTGTGTACTACTGCCCAAGACAAATTTCCCTCCTTGGGACAATAAAGTTTATCTTATCTTTCTTATCTTATCTTATAACCAACCCAACATTTTAGTAATGTTTAGTAATGTTTTAGTTTCTCTGGCGTAGGCTCTCCTCACCCAAGTTAAGGATAGGCTGCAAGTGAATGATATCTCTCATAATTCAATGTATGGCTATAGCTGCACGAAACCTTTCCGTATGAACGTTAATAGGCCTGTTAACTCTATGGACACGAATGACTAAATGGCTCGCCTGTATCTGTATAGAAATGCCTTTATTATCACCAATCTTGCTCTGATAAGTAGCCTCATATTAGCGATGACAACAAACATTCATTCTGAAAAAAAGAATGACAGACTGTAATCGACGATCCGTTTTGTTATATAATTGACCTACTACTTGTATTACATTTCTAATGACCCATATCCCGTTGACACTATTTGTTTAACCGTGTGGCACGCAGCAGTTACAGTTTACACTCAACATTACTTGGCAACATCCTTGCCGGATGTTCAGGAATGTGGAAAGTCTATTAAATAAATCTCTTAAATAAGACTTTCCAAATTGCTAATGGATTAAGTTATATATAGGCTTATATATGTATTGTATATATGTATAATTTGTATAATCAAATAAAAGTATAATAAAGTCAAATAAATAAAATTTTCATTTTGATTAAATATAGATAGATAGATAGAGAGATTGATTGATTGATTGATAGATAGATAGATAGATAGATAGATAGATAGATAGATAGATAGATAGATTAAATAAATGACAAATAAAAAACGGATCCCTTACCAGAGTTGACGTGAGGACGCATCTTCCCGACATAGGTCTTGATAACGTAGTACTGGTGTGTAGGCGGCAGCTATAATGCAGTGAGACAGTAGTGAGGCAGTAGTGGTAGTGTTACAGTGTTGTGGTCGGCCTCCACGTGGGAGGACCCGGGGAGGGACTTGGAAAACTACCGGGATCTTCGGGCGACCTTACGTGCAAAATGTGGCCTTGATCCGCTCAAGTGTGATCTGTGTTTCTGTGGTTTATTTATTTATTTTATTTTTCAGGCATATAAATAAGCGTGATCTGAGTCATCCCGCATGGTTTTACAGCTTCACGTCGCCTCTAGCCTAAGTGTTGTCGTTTACTAGACGACGTGCCGCCTTTTGCTTTCACTTTCACATGCAGCTGCAGTCTGATCCCGTGACCGGGCGCACACAGTGTTTGGTGCGCGTAACTTAACGTAACTTAACTAAGTTGTCTCCGTCTAACGTAACTTGACTTGAAGTTGTATGTGTCTACGTTATGTTCATTCAAGTTGTAAACGTGATCACGCAAACACACGTGAACCGCGAGAGACAGTCAACAGTGTGACGCGGGAGTGGTCACGTGACACGAGTTCTATTGAGTCACTCTGGTGGAAATTTTTCAGTCCGTCCGCTTGCGTCTGACTGACCAAAAGTCCCTAAAAAATCCACCCTGCCTTACGCAATGCTACAGTACAAAGTATAGCTCTGCACGATTTATTGGCAATAGTGATTTCCCGGAATCCATAAAGCAGTTTTCGTTCATCTAAAATAATATAATCACATGGTGGCAACGACCGGGAGACTTTTATTTTTTAATTTGGCATTAAAATCAAATATTATCAGTTTTTCATTGAGACACATTTTTGTATTTTTTATTTATAATTTGTTCTCGATTTATATATTAGCAAGATTAGCAGAACCTATAGCCATGATCTCTTCGTTTTTGTGCATTACCTTATTTTACCTTATTTGATGCTGCATTCCTCTTGTTTGAGACAGAGGGCTACGTGCAGCCTGTATGTGTGTGTGTGTGTGTGTGTGTGTGTGTGTGTGTGTGTGTGTCTGTGTGTGTCTGTGTGTGCCTGCACAGAGTCTTCAGCCTGGCGTGTGTGATCTGGAGTAATTGAGGCCCGGCCGAGCGTCACCTCCACCACAACACAACACTTGCTCAGCAATGGCAGGCCATCAAAAACCCACTCATTCCCACTCCACCTGTTCAAAACACAATTAATCTGCTGCAGTCCAATAAAAGGCCGGGCCCTGGCAGCAGGGCCAATGGAATCGCATTAAAAGCAGAGAGGCCCTGACCAATCCCGGGGCGGCATTCTAATGTGGCCTAGGCTGCCTATCTTTATCAAGGTGCCACTTCATTTTCAAGATAGTGCTTATTTATGACTCTTGCAGAGAGAGCGCGTGTAGGAGGCTGTGCGTCTTGTGGAACTATCCTGTACAACTTCATCCACTGTGGGCTCAGTCTGAGGATGGAATAATGGAATAACCTCACGGCGCGCTATGGCTGACAATATAGCTGAGTGGAGAGCTGAATGAGAAGAGGACTCGTGCAGATCGCTCCCCTTGCTTTGTAAGCATCTCATGCAGGCTGCGCCAGTGCACAGGGAGAGAACAGCTCCATCCAGACCTCTTATCCCACGCCTTAGATTACCCAAGGACTGCAGTCAGAGTAGTAGTAGTAGTAGTAGTAGTAGTAGTAGCATCCCCCTGTCATCCCCAGCATCTACCCTTCCCTTGCCCACCTGAGGGTCTGGTTCCCCCCCTCCCCATCTCTTCCTGACTGGGACCTTACTGGGCGACGTGGTGGAGACAAAGTTTTCCATGGATCCAAACATCCAGGGCTCTTTCCTGTTCAACAACGGCCTGAACCACTTCCCCTCGGAGCTCAAGGCCCCCGTGTGCCAGTACTCAGTGCCCTCCAACTCCTTCTACAAGCTCAGCCCGGGCCTGAGCAGTCAGCTGCCGGCAGGGACGCCGCACGGCATCAGCGACATCCTCAGTCGCTCCATGATGGCGATGAGCTCTACGGGCGCCACCACCACAACCCTGCTGTCGGGGTACTCGGCCATGGGCGGCTTCGGCCACCCCGCGGCCGTCGGAGGCACGGGGATGTACTACAACCGAGACTGCAGCCCCACCTCCATGGGGAGCTTCCCCAAGCAGGCCGGGGGCGAGTGTCCCATGAAGAGCCGCAGCTGCTGGTCGGAGGGCGGCTACGACTGGAGGGGCGGCAGGCAGCAGTGCAGCAGCAGTGAGTTGGGGATGGACGGTCCTGCAGGCCGGGGGGGGACGGGGGGACGGGGGACTAGTTAGGGGTTTTTATAGTCAATATATTCTGACCTTCATGACAAAAACCGCTCTACAATGACAAAAATATGCAAAATAAACAGAATTATTTTTTTTATAAAACAACATAAAAAAACTATGCTCTACAATGACAAAAATGTGTTAAACAAACTTAATTAACTAAAGTTAAATAGCCAACATAACAAACAGTTGTCTCTGTGCTACAATGACAAACGTTTTTAAAATGAACTTAATTAACAAAAATGACAACCATAAAAAAAATGTATTCTCATCTTCTCATTTTGCCATCTCATCAATTATGATCATGACAATCTTTTCACTGTATCACACAATACAATAAGGTAAATCATTTGCTGTTTGTATGTTTGTTATTATTTTATATGATATTCTATTTTATAACATGTATTAATATTGATAGAAATCTGCATGAAACAGAGAAGTAAATTTGACATTTTATATATATGTAGGTATATAAGAAGGTTTCATATTTATATAAAATATTTAACCCTCCTATATTAATGAATACATGCAAACAATGTATTCAGTGTTATTATTGTAACCGTTATTATCGTTATTATTGTGTTATTATTACCAGAAAAAAAGCAATAACATATACTTCCTTCCAATCAAGTTAAATATAAAAAGCTAAAATCACATTTAATTCTATTAGAATGTTTCTCTTTTAAATTCTGTATTTTCAACCAAATTGTACATTCTCAAAAAATCTAGTGGATTAGTGGATAACTTGACCTCATCATAATACTGTTTTCACACATACATAGACCTACATATACAATATTATATATATATATATACTGTATATGCATAAGAATATTTCTTCTTCATCATGTTGTAGACAACGTGTCTCTGGGAGAAATGGCCGCCAGAAAGAAACACACCCGGCCCACGTTCAGCGGCCACCAGATCTTTGCCCTGGAGAAGACCTTTGAGCAGACTAAGTACCTGGCGGGACCAGAGAGAGCCAGACTGGCCTACTCCCTGGGCATGACAGAGTCCCAAGTCAAGGTGTGTCTGCTGGTACTCTGTTGGTATGAGCCTGGATCACCTATTTTGATCCAGGCTGCTACCTATGAGGCAGTCTATGATCTATTGATGAAAATAGAATTCCATCGCCATACATTATGAGAAATCAATTGATAGCTCTATTGGTGATTATAATTTGGTGGCGGTATATCTTGTCTATTAAGCTGGCTCATGTGACTAATGAAACGTGAGAATGTTAGATCAATGCGGCACTCAAAAGCTGCACGTGAAAGCACAAAGGCAGCAGAATACAACATGGTTGAAATAAATGAAAGAATGGAAATGAATTAAGAAAGACATAAGCTGTGAAGTTGAAGTGAGAAGGATATGACAGCATAACCCTCAATGCAGGCGTGGGTTCTCATCATTCAACCCAGGTGTGGGTTCTCATCATTCAACCCAGGTGTGGGTTCTCAACCCAGGTGTGGGTTCTCATCATTCAACCCAGGTGTGGGTTCTCAACACTCAACCCAGGTTGGGGTTCTCAAAGCTGGTGTGGGTTCTGAATACAGGTGTGGTTCCAGAACCGGCGCACCAAGTGGAGGAAGAAGACTGCGTCAGAGCCAAGCTCCACCCCAGGCGTGCGGCGGGGGTCCGGGGGCCGGCGAGGCCTCCGAGAACGAGGTGGAGGATGAGGAGTACAACAAGCCCCTGGACCCCGACTCGGACGACGAGAAGATACGCCTGCTGCTCCGCAAGCACCGCAAGGGCCTTCTCCGTGCTTGCGCTGGGACCCCACCTTGTCTGACACCACACACACACACACACACACACACACACACACACACACACACACACACACACACACACACACACACACACACACACACACGCGCCTCACGGTACCGCAAATGCGCATCCATTGCGCCCCCCCATGGAATATGAGGCCCTACGCACAGCGCGTGTTCTGCGTTTAGGAAGGGGTGGCCCTGGATAGACTTTTGAGCAACCTCTGGCACAAGAATTTCCTTCAGGATTAATAAAGTTCTATCT